>KK351374.1:137989-149264 GCA_000671755.1 Glossina brevipalpis | reverse complement strand
TATAAAAAACTAAAAAAAAATATAAAAAACTAAAAGAAAAAATTAAAAAAAAAATTCAATTGAAATTTATTTTGCATATGAAAAATTTTTAGAAATTTACTTTAAATGAAAATAAAACTTTTTCTCATAAACAATATTTTTTTTTTTTTTAATAAAAAAAATTCTTGAATATTTTTTAACTATTTTTCTTTTTAGATTTTCTTCTTTAAACCCTTTTAAATACCAAAACATAACGACTTGAAAGTATTTGTGTTAAAAGTTTTATGTCAAATCACAACAATTGGACAGTTTGGACACATTGGCATAAAAGAAAATAACAACAACAAAAAAAAGAAAAAAGTCAAAGGAACGTGTCATGTAATACCTGCCAATTCTGCTGCTTCGTTGCTGTGTTGTACGCATTTAAACAACAATAACAATAACAAGAAAATTTCAGAAAAAATTTCTTCCGCATCGTAAGTGAATGAAATTTCGTATGCAAAACGCGTACCATAAAAAGTTAAGAGAGTGAAATTAGACGTAAATGAAAAGAAGAAAAAAAAAACGTAAAAAGTAATCTGAATATAAAAAAAAAAAACAAAAAAAGTAATAAAAAATAAAAAATAAATTTAATCCATATAACGCGCGCTGCACTGTGCTAAATCATCATCAGCAAACACTAACGCAATTGGTAGTAGATTATCTAGTGAAATTTTCTACTATTTCTCTTTCATCTCGAAGTAATTTTTCGCTGCGCGTGACTTATACCATATTTAATAGTTATGTATCGACCAAATTTTTATGAGTCAACCTGCTTGCGTTGCAACGAAACCGTTTATCAAGTAGATCGTGTGGGTCCTTTAAAGGATTTCACTTTCTTTCATTCTGGTTGCTTTAAATGTGTACACTGCGGCACAAAACTAACGCTGAAAACTTATTATAATAATCAACATAAACAGGATGATAAAGAGGTAAGGCCAACTTTAGCTTTTTTTTTTATAATCAAAAATGACAACAGATTTAAGCAAAAATTAACTTTTTCACTCTGGACCTACCGATCTTTGCCGATCATTTAAATAATTTTGTAAACATTTATTCCTGCGGAATACGCCCTGGGCGTATGTTACCCATTTTTAAATTTGATTTGCTATAAACAATTAGATATTGTGTACAAATTATATATGATATCATATATTATATTTCCAGGTATACATAATGGGTGACGCCCTGGGCGTATGTTATCCGTTTTTAAATTTCATTTGCTATAAACAATTAGGTATTGCACATAGATCATATATGATATCATATATTATATTTTTACGTACGTATAATGAGCGACACAACAAGGGTGGACTATGTGAGTTCAAAAAAAAACACGTATTTTTTGAGTGAGTTGTGATATTTGTGTTGCTGAAGGTGGAAGTCTTTCGCCGAAATTAACTGCGTAATGCTTTGTGAAATTTGAAATAGTTGAGAACGGTGGCGAATTGATATTTTCGGAATTTCTACGACATACTCGCGCCCAGCAGCAATGTTTTCAAGAGACCGACTGGTACCTCGACTTACTCTCTACAATCGAACCAGATTCGTCAAATTTCTTGACACTTTCTCGTTCGAAAAATCTGCTAAATTTTGCGAGCGTTCTCAGTGTAACTTTTCCCATTTTTGTAACTTGATTTTCACGATTATAATACATTCTCCTCTATTTATCTAAAGCTCCATCTTTAATAATCGCAACAATCATAAAAAAACTGTCAATTTTCGGAGTTGCCAATTGCTTGAAAAAAAAAATGACGCAAAATTTAAATAGTGCACTCTTATTGAGGCATCATTTGTGTATATGTATATATATGTATACTCTCGATCAGCCACAACTTCACAATCGATCTAAACAAGTCCATCTGTCCATCTTTCGTCCTTTATGGTAAACGTGATGATATTGGCATCAAATTTAGCAAAAGCATTAAGAGGTTTTGCTTTTAGGTAAAAATTCAAAATGGGCCAAATCGATCAATGGATACGACTATAAAGCAGCATAAACTGTAAACTCTATTCTTGGGATCTCTCACTCATTACTTATAAACTACCTCAGATACACAAAGATTTCCTCCTTAATATTTCCTCTCAGATTAGTCCCCTTTACGGATGGTACGTGACAGTCCTATGCCTATGGATGGAATTATGCTCGATTATGCTTATGCATGGTCTACTAATGGCTTACGATCAAATTCAATATTTATCTAGGTACACTATTATAACCAGTCACACGGGGTTATCCCTTGTTATATGTGTATAATAATTATGAAAGAAAAGAGGAATAGAGATTTTCACCTATTGGTTATTCACTATGGCTGCAACGATACGCTAAACGTTAAATAGTCAAAGAAAGATCTATCGTATGGAACTCGGATATGTGGACTTTATAGGCGCGGTTTCTTACCTTCTTATGTCAAGTTTCAGATTTCTATTCCGATTCTTGAGGTGTACAGTATTCCAGAGAACAAGAAAATGTTTAAACGGACGACTAGACGAACGGACAGAGCTAAATCGATTTAGATTCAATACACTCTTCAAGAATATATGAAGCATACTTCGCAAACATCATGTGTAATGAATTTTGTATACTTTCTCGGGGTAGGCATTAAAAATCGCAGTCATTTTATTTGAAACTATTTTCAGTACATCAGTCCAATTTTATTATTTGATAAATGAGTAAAATATATCAACGTTAGATTAATATCTTAGTGATTAACCAAAAAAAAAAAAAAAAAAAACGTTTTCTTGCATATAAGACTTTGACGTTTAAGTTGATTATTTAGAAAGCAATAGATACGAATAGGAATTTTCAAGCGTTTTTGGGTTGAAAAGTTGTTCTACTTTCAACTTTTTTCACAGCCTTCTTCGACAAGCAATCACAAGTAGTCGCAGGTTTTTTATGTAAACAGAAACAAAGTCCAGCCTAGAAAAAGCAAAGGAGAATTGATTCAAAAGAATTATGGCTTTAAAAAAAAATTGATTTATTTCAAGTCATTTATTAAAAGTTATTTTCATAAATTTTTGATTAATGTTTTGATGTTTTTATTTTAAAGATTTATTCATTTTTTTTTTGTGTGTTTGTCTTGACTCTAATAAATTCAATAATTATTCAAATTATTTATTTACATTTAGATTAATTTTCTTTTTCTTATTTCTAAATGCATGTGTGGTGGGTCAAGCCTTTAATGTGTCACCCATTTTCAATCAGCTAAACTTAGCAATCGAAGTAAGAAATATAATTCTCACACAACTTGCACAGAGGAAAAGAAAAGATAGAGAAATCAACTTATGTGTTCCTACACATAAGGAATACTCGGCATTATAAGTAAAAATAACTTATATTAATTATCACAAATTTTATCTTATCGTAGGTCCCATTTCTAGCAAAGCTAACGTTGGCCTTCCATCGCTTTAGAAACATGAAACAATCAAATGAAGCCTTTTTATATGTGAAAAGTATTGATTCGACTAGAAGAATTGCATGAAATGGGGACCATAATGGAGTTGTTTTGATACCAATCACGTAGCCACAAGTTTTATACAAAATGTCCGATTAAAATGTTATTAATGAATTGGAATATTGAATTCACATTAAGGCGTTTATTAATAAAGAATACCTTACACCACATGCGGTACAGTGTATTATAAATTTGTCCAGATGCATGTAATACCCAGCAAGACATAAGCTAAACTCGTCTTTAATATACCGATTGTTTCAGAATCGTATTCTGAACCATTTTCTGAACCATTTAATCCTGTCTGTCTGTCTGTCCGTACCCGAAGTCTATGTATTTAACATAAATCATAAATCACAATTTTTAAAATATTGTGACGAAATTGTATACCTGTTGACGTGTTTTTTGTCCTTTAGACGAACACTATTAAGAATGGATATTATCGAATCATTTTTACGCTTAATCCCCGTATAGAGCTCTATACTAAAATAGTCTTTTATGTAACAAAAATTGCAAAATTTTTAATATTTTCCGAAAAAAATCTGTAGAATCTAATATTTTTGTATACAAAATAAATATGAAAAATTGGGATAAAATAGGACCATTTCTTGAACGATCTTTCCTTTAACCATGTCTTATGAGAAGTAAATCTTTACATGATCAAAAGATCTAATTTTTAATATTTTATGGTACAAATGAGTCACTAGCAATAATTTGACATAAAATTTAATTGCAGCGAATTTGAACCATGCAGGTCTATTAGTTGGACCTCACCTCGTATAAGGTTTTCCCTGAAAAATAAGCCTTTGTATGACAAAATTTAATCTTTGATCTTTAATATTTCATAGTGAAAATGTATAAATGAATAGTAATTTAACATAAAATTTAACGGCACTAAATTTGAACTATTTAGGTCTACTTTTTTGAAAACTTCTGATATAAGGGTTCTCACGAAAAATAAGCCTTTATATAACTAAAATACCAAATTTTTAATAGTTCATGATTAAAATAAGTCTTTAGTAGTAATTTAACATAAAAATTAATTGTACCAGGTAGACCTATTTTTTGGACCCCAATATCTGGAATAGTTCTCATGAAAAACGAGTCTATATCTGACACCGAAGTCTAGTTTTTAGTGTTTTATGGTAGAAGTAGTTGAATGGAATGGTAATGGAATAATTAAATTTGCTAAAATTGGGCCACAACAATTCACGCTTTAGACTCATTTTGTATGGAAAGCATACCTTAGCGGAAAAACCAGGAAGCAAGTTGAACTTTTTGATGTTTTATAAAGAAATGAAATGAAAATTTGTCTTAAGCAAAATGATGTAGGGTCCTTGCCCAACCATAACATTTTCGGCTCTTTTAATTCAAACTTGAATCAGTTACACTGCTTGCCGCAGAGCCTCTTGAACTAAGACTGCGGTATTGCCATTTTTTGACATTTGTCCTATGATATAGGGTATGTTACGGTTGTTCCTTGCCCGAGCATAATCTTTTTACTTCTTTTAACTCAAACTTGAATCAGTTACACTGCTTATCGCAGAGCCCCATGAACTAAAGATGTCTCCAGAGAAAGTCTGCGGTGTTGCCATTTTTGATATTTCTCCCAAATAATTCTTTTTTTATATTTCAATATAATTTTAATAATCTGTTCAAATATTATTATTGTACTATTTTTCATTCCATGAAGAAAAATTGTCAAAATATCTCCGCACAGTGTCCTTATCCCTTAAAGTAATGCTTTCGTTGAACTAATTTTTCAATTATAGAAACCGTTGAATATTAAAAGTTATAACTAACAAAAGTCGCTGCTTTAAATGCAACAACGAAGAGATTGCTATTGATTTCCTCAGGAACCGTGTTATCAATTCGTAGTAATAGAAATGTGGCCAAATACAGGTTAAATGAGAAGTGCTTATGCAAGGATTAATTGACTTTATTCTCTCATATATCTTGTTAATATAAAAAATAATAATATCTTCCGTTGCTGCCAATAATAAGCGTGATATCATAGTAAACAGAGTAAGCATAATCTTTCTGAATTTAATTCAGGCGTCAAGAAAACAGGAAGCCATCAGTCAGAAGCTGAATTTCATGTTTTGTAATGATTCGTATTGAAGTTAACACTAATCTTATCGTAAAAGTTAGCAGAATGTTCAATAAATCACTTCATTCGTTTGTTGCACTCGCTGAAAGTCAGGCGATGGTTAAGCAGCGTTCACTCGTAGCAACTTGTGCATCCACTTTTCAATTTGTTAACGGCGTTTACTTGTAAGCTCCTGCACAGAAAAACAAATGAGGGGCAAACATAGCTAATGGAGGAAATCGTTATTAAATTCATATTTTTATATTGCTGACTGCGCTGGGCACGCTTTTCTAATTCAACCTATATTTAACGCTGTCTTAAAGTTGAATAAAGTAGTACACTAAGTATATATTATGGAAATAAATATTTTCTTAAAATAAAGTTTTATAGATTCTTATACAAAATTTAAATCTTTTTATAAAATCCACTGAAAATTCTTTCATTTCATCCCTCTAGCAATTACTTAATTGTTCATTTTCTACTCCCTCTGCAGTGAATGTTCTTTTAACGGTCATTACGAGCTTAACTACAGATTATTATATAATAAAATGAAATAAATTCTTAATATTTTCTTTTGTCTAAACATCTTAGCTAAAAATTACGCTCTTATAACAGTACTTAAAGATTATTAAATTTAATTATTTACAATTATGTCAAACTATTGTCATACAAAAGCGTTTCTTATAGCTTTTCCACTGGAGCCACGAGGCAATTAACGCGTACTCCCTTCTTTCTTTCTTTTCACTTAATAAAAAGGTCATAATGATAGTCATGTACTTACATATCTTAAAATGGATATAAATAGCTTTACATTATATATTGTCAACATGAATTGATCATTAGCTGACAATAGTAAGAGGAAAATACAAGATAAACAAGTAAGAAAATAAAATTGAGCGGCTATGAACGAATTTCTGTAACCACCATCTTTATCATACAAAAATAAAAAAAAAAAAATAAAATAGAAAGTAAAAAAAAAGATCTTATTTTGACAGCCTATAATATTAGGTTGGATGTGGTTGATTTCTAAAATATTTTGTAGTGTACACATAGAAATGTTTATCGTGTATCCCTAGTAGTTTATGAGTAAGCAATAAAAAGCCATGAAAGTAA
Organism: Glossina brevipalpis; assembly: GCA_000671755.1. Taxonomy (NCBI): domain Eukaryota; kingdom Metazoa; phylum Arthropoda; class Insecta; order Diptera; family Glossinidae; genus Glossina; species Glossina brevipalpis. The sequence goes on along the minus strand of KK351374.1, from coordinate 142,592 downwards.
AGGCGTTCTCAGTTTACGTTGTGCTTTTTGGGGTCACAACAAAATCCTTACCGCAGACATTACCCCGGTAGGCAGATAAGTGGATGGCCGGACGGACGGACAAAGCTAGGTTTTTAAAAAAAAAACTGAAGCTTCGGGCATACCTAGAAGGATTTCGATTTTGTTACTAATCAAGAATATCTGCAGTTTATCTTTGATGCTTCCTTCGTGACGTCAGAAAGGTTTCTACAAAAAACTGCAACTTCAGATAGGTGGACGTACGGACAAACCTAGATGGTTTCCGATTTTGATATTAATCAAGAATATGTACTCATTACCTTTAATGTTTTTTTCGTAATGTTATAAAAGCTTTTACAAAAAATTCAAAACTTCCATATTTGATTATATTAGGTGGACTCAGCCGATATTTTCCATTTTTATGCAGATACTACACGATATATAATTCCGTATACGTGGGAAATTTTATAGATCTATCTCCCAGGAGCAGAAAACTTCAATTCTTTTGCTTTCAAAAATAGAGTTACTCTCAGTTAATGTTGTTCATTTGGCGCCTTCTTGGACCGATTTCGTCCATTTTCGATACTAAAAGGCGTGTAAAAACTTTCGAAGTTCCTGAAAAATTTGATGTCGTTAGCTTTATTTTTGCCAACACACCAAGACATTAGACAAAAAATTATATGGACATTTTTGAATCGTTTCAGTATCTGACACTAATCAAGGATATATCCAAATTATAGGGTCTCTGAAGACTCTTTTCGCACGGAAATGGAAATTGCAGAAACCTTGAAACCAATCTTAATTTACTTGTCATGCAAATAAAAAAGTTTAATAGTAGAAGTCAAATATTAGCAAAAACAGAGATTATGAGGAGTTAAGTAGCGATAATATACCGTATTTCTGTGCCCAAGCCTCAACTTAGGTTACGAAAGAATTCATAAACTTAATATACTGCCATCTATCTGGTCTTGGGTATAATATATAAAAACTTAATTAATTTTAAAGCATTGGCCACTAAATGACAAAGCATTCATAGGTAATTAAAACAAAAAAATCTTATGTAAGTTTTTATAGTTAACAACCTTCGTCGCATCGTATAGGTTATATACAATTTATGAGAAAGTATGAAACGTTCGAAAAGATGTGAGAATTTTTATTATACCGATCGATTCTGAGTCATTTTTCTGTGTAAATTTAAATCTGCTTTTTCTTCTGAGATCTTGTGTTCAATGTATAAGTTGTGATATATAAGATATATTTACAAGGGTTTCAATCGGAGCACACTTACAACTACTTGTCCTCCTACCTTTGGAATCTGTTACATAAAAAAGAATTTTCTAACGTAAGAAAATATAAACAAAAATCAGGTAATATGCGCTATATATATTTAAACATATAATCATATATTTGACCAGCCACTCAAGGGATGTTCTGTGTACATAAAACAGAGCGCTCATTAGCAAGGATTGTGTATAGACGCAATGGCAAAAAAGTGATTAGAATTTGTGTAAGCTCGATTGGAAAATGAACACATTATAAATAAACATAATAAATATTGAAAATTGGAAAGAGGTCGGGCTATTTTTCGAACTATCTGTCATATAATTATTCTTATAGAAAATAAGACTTTTACATAACAAGAAAATCTAATTTTTAGGACCTATTTTGTAAAAATCGTTCTATCAAAAAATATTTAATTTTTAATGTTACTCAAGCAGTGAAAGTAGACTATTAAAATATAGCAACACAGTAGTGTAGGATACTTGAAGTTCCATTTAACCATTACATCAACATTTTAAACATTTTAAATTTATTATCCCGTATTTATTTACTGTGATGTATTTTCTTGTTTTTTTAAAACGATTTTTTTTTTAGTCGCTATCGAAAAGTATACTAATTTTGTCGTTTCCTTCTTAGCACTTGGAATTCTTCCAGAAATTGAATTCGCATAAAATCACTTAATAAAGCTACATTCTCTCTTGGAATAAATCCAGAATATCCTTAACGGCGCGCAAATAAACACTAAAGTCTCAAGCAACATTAAGTCTCTGAAAAGCTATTAATCTTCGTTTTAAGTCGTCGAAAATCTGTTAGTCTTCGCATTGACCCTTCGTAAAGCTATTAGTCTTCGCATTAAGTCTTCGAAAAGCTATTAGTCTACGCATTAAGTCTCTGAAGACCTATTAGTCTTCATATTAAATTTTCGAACAGCTATTAGTCTTCGCATTTAGTCTTACAAAAGCTATTAATTCTTGCATTAAATCTTCGAAAACCTATTAGTTTTCGCATTAAGTCTTCGAAAAGCTATAAGTCTTCGAAAAATGTTAATTAATATCTTCATCACAGTCTCTTAATCCTTATTCGTACAGTAATATCCTATATCAGTACTTTTTACAATACTTATCATGTATTTACTAATAATTTGAAGTAATTACCAGGTATTATTGTAAACAATATCTGCAAACAAAAATGATCTTGAACTTCAATATTGAACTTCAATGTCAATTATTGCTTTTTCTAATATTAGTTTCAATATTTATTTTAACTAACAATGGAATACTATCAGATTTTTCCGTAATTATAAACATGTCGGTAAGGTAATTGCAGTTACTTTTATTCTAAAAATTTTTATAACAATTTGAGGTAGTAACATTTAGCAAAAATGTATTCTACAATTCTTCGTTTCTTTCGGAATTCTTACGAACTGATGTAATTTGAAACATTAGTAAGTTCGTAGAGGCCACAGGGCAAAACATTTGGAACTAAATAACAGTTTTTCCGCTACTACTTTATGTTCTTGACCGAGAACTTGCCAGTAAATGTGCATGTATTAGATCGAAGTGTTAATAAAATCTATGCCCAGATCGTCGTACGTTGAGCAGTATAGAAAAAAAAGAAGAAAAATGTTTATTATGCTCTACTAACTACTATTTAAGACGAGTATAACGCCGAAGAGACTAAGCATTAGAGAGAATTATGCTAACTATCGTTGAAATAGAGAACTCAGATTCAGCTTAAAAATGGCGACTTCCTAATAAGCTGCCATCGGAACTACGGGGTACATTAAGATGACGTTCAAGAAAATCATGTCTACTACTGTCTTCTGAAACGGGCAGGCGATCATTGATTGAATTTTGAAGATACCACCGACTAATGCAGTTTTAAACGACAAAAGCTATTATTAAGTTTGATGTGAAGAAAAATTCTAAAAAATAATAACTTTTGATTCCCTACACACGCAGTTATCATTCAATCTGCAATTGTTGCTGCCCCGTATTAATATAAGATTTTGCTCATTTACAAAATCAACAATATTTACATCAAGCTTATGTGTTCTAGGTGACTATACAAACTCAATATGCCGTCACTTTCCAGAGATAGATATAATTATCCCGTTTGTTTACTTTGTACTTGAACTCCACCAATAAAATTTAATATCATACAATTACATTAATCATTGAACAGTAGTAAATGAATTGTTGTACAATTTAATGGGTTTTTTTTTTTAACGACATTTATCTTCCGTAAGTGTAAATAAATGCTGATGATTTAAAAAAACCTAAATGGCGCCAACTCTTAATATGATTGTAATATTCATTATGGAAAAATTTTTCAATAAATTATTTGGATATAAGAAGAAATTTTCGAACAGGTATAAAAAAGGAAGCAGCAACTAGCAGGTATTAAGGGCTTAATATTTAAAAAAATTTTGCTAATGTTTATATCCATTGCGAAATCTTAGGCGTATGATTACTTTACGATTTCACTTCTAATAATCAAAAAAATACACCAAAAAGCTCAAACTTAATTTAAGCCCTCGCTTTAAATGTAAAAGAGTTAACTTTAAAAGTAGGCGAAATCCGGAATATCGAAAACAAGCAAAAAAGTGAAATATTTGAAAACACATTTCTGCAGGATCGACAAGGTCCTCGGACCATGTGAAAACCCCTGCTTTTGTTGATATACTAACAAGTGATGTGTGGAATTTCGTTGCGGATACCTTAACTTATCGACTTTTGACGGATACAGAAATTGATTTTAACCTCAATATTGGCGAATCGATTGTTCCGAAACTTTTATATAAAAAGTTGTCCGCGTTGAATATGTTTTTTTATATTTCGTTGCGAGTATTTTAACTGATCTACTTTTGATGGATACAAAAAATTGATCTTAACCTCAATAATAATGAAATGATACAAACTTTTTTAAAAAAAAGTTTTCTACTTTCGTAGCGATTTGCGAAATTTCGTTACAACTATTTTAATTAACTTTCGAAGGATACAGAAATTGATCTTATCCACAACGTTAACGTATCGATTCTTTCCAAATAGTTATAAAAAAAATTCTCCGCATGGAAGCTATTTGCGAAATTTCGTTACAACTATTTTAATTAACTTTCGAAGGATACAGAAATTGATCTTATCCACAACGTTAACGTATCGATTCTTTCCAAATAGTTATAAAAAAAATTCTCCGCATGGAAGCTATTTGCGAAATTTCGTTACAACTATTTTAATTAACTTTCGAAGGATACAGAAATTGATCTTATCCACAAAGTTAACGTATCGATTCTTTCCAAATAGTTATAAAAAAAATTCTCCGCATG
>KK351374.1:105324-123324 GCA_000671755.1 Glossina brevipalpis | reverse complement strand
AAACAGTAAAGATGAGTAGTTGTTAAAAATGTGTTTTTTTTTTGATTTAACAAAAAAAAAAAAAAAAAAAAAACCAAAAAAAAACCAAAAAAAAAAAAAAAGAAAAGCCCAAAAAAAAACTATAAAATATAAAAAAATATAAAAAAAAAAAGCTGACAACAGCTTGTCTGTATACGTCTATCTATTGTAGCTATTACTACAAGCTATTGTACTATCGGTGTTGTTGTCATTTGTTATTGCGTTACTAAATTATGCATCAGAGTGAAAGTAACCGATGCCACAAGTATCCATAAACATATAGAAGTATGTATGCACATGCATATATACAGTCCACCCATCCATCCATCCGTCCATCCGTCCGTCCGTCTATCAGTCAGTCAGCCGTTCATTCATTCATTCATAGGAAACAACGTCAACAACAGCAGCAGCAGCAAAAAGTCAGTGCAAAATTTTACTATAATAACATGGAGTTGTATGCTTCTTTTCTTCTTTTTTTTTTCTCCTCTTTAGTTTATAGATAACTCTATGTACAACGAGAGAGATTTTTTTTTTTTTGGTTTTTTTTTTTTTCTTGACAAAACATCAAAGTAAATTGAATGTCTGTCATGCTGAGTCAATGCTTTACCTCCTATTATTATTATTATTGTACATCATTGTGTCAGTGCTGTATATGTGAAGACGGACTGACAGATAGACATTGTGAGGGATTATTTCTAGGTTTTCAATTAAGGTATGCGAGAGCAATGTTGATGTTATTGCATTTTTTTTCTATAGTAGCCGCATGCACTAGGCACGTAATACTAATGCTGCTACTGCTATTGTTGTTGTTGTTGTAGTCATTGCTGTTGCGCCTATACAAAGCTTGTGTTTAAAACATCACAAATTGTCGCTTAATAATAGCATTTAAACTAAACGTTATTGCGAAATTAAATTTTTTTTAAAAAGAAAAATTGACATAATTTGAAGAAACATTTTCAAAAAAAAAAAAAAGAAACAAACAATTTTTTTTAAATTTGCCAAAACTATTTGTAAACACTTTTATAAAAGGACAGATGCCAAGAATTTTGTTAATTTGTCAATACATCAATTTTGGAAAAGCGTGTAATGTATTAAATTATATAGAAATTGTTAAGGTTTTGCAACTCAAAAGTGTGAATTATATTTCATTGTTATTAGAAAGCATAACAATAGTTAAGCAATTTCCTTCAATAATGTTTTGTTCTAATCTTCGAAGAAAGCGAAGCTAACTTACCTATATAATCCTGAATATCGTTGTATTAAAATCACTTGAATTCAATTCAATTCAGTTCAATTCGATTCACTTGAATTCAATTCAATTCACTTCAATTCAATTCACATCAATTCATTTCAATTCACTTGAATTCAATTCAATTCACTTTAATTCACTTCAGTTCAATTCAATTCACTTGAATTCAATTAAATTCACCTCAATTCAATTCAGTTGAATTCAATTAAATTCACCTCAAATTCAATTCACTTGAATTCAATTCACTTGAAATCAATTCACTTGAATTGAATTCACTTGAATTGAATTCAATTCACTTCAATTCAATTCACTTGAATTCAATTCAATTCACTTTAATTCACTTCAGTTCAAATCACTTGAATTCAATTCACTTCAATTCAATTCAATTCACTTGAGTTCAATTAAATTCACCTCAATTCAATTCACTTGAATTCTATTTACTTCCATTCAATTCAATTCACTCCAATTCAATTCAACTTAACACAATTGTTTAAACCATATTTGCTCATCGCTGTGAAATCTATCAAAGTCTCAAGTCAGCTTGAATATCCCAAGGGGTTTTCGGTATATAAAGAATGTTGTTTACATATGCAGCCCATATTAGGTTTTCATCTAAAGCATCATTAAAACATAAATAAGAACATCTAATCTTCAAAGCTAAATATGGACCCATGTTATATTTTCTCTGTAGCGTGTTGCCCTTAAATAAAGAAATACTGTACTCTTGATATAAAAGGTTTCTCAATAAAATCGCTCTTTTTCAATTTTGTGCCATTTTTTTCATGTAACTGGCAACTCTGGAATTTGACAACTGTCACTTATGATGATTGTTCTAATTATTAAAAACGGAGCGCTACACAAAAGTAGAACGCGTTATAATTGTGAAAGCACATTATCGAAGTCAATGCCGGTGCAGATTTTTCGAAAAAATTTTTCTTTACCGAAGAAGTGTATTTCCATCTGAATGACTTCGTGAATAAAGGAAACTGTCGAATTTGAAACTTGGAAAATCGTCATGCGATTCTTGAGAAATAAAAGTTTACACAACGAGTAATTGCCTGGTGCAGATTTTAGTAAAGTGACATGATTGGGCCTTGCTTTTTTGAAAATAACACCGGAACTACAGTTGCCGTGAACGGCATTCGTTAGAGCAACATTTTACGAAATTCTCCTGGTCTCGTGAATCTAGCCGACGTGTGGTTTCAGCAGGACGGCGTCAGATTGCGCATGAAACAAACGATTTATTGCTGCAAAGATTTTCAAACTAAATCATGTCATGAAATTATGACACCAACTGACCATCAGTATGGTACTATACCATCAAGACCGTGCAATTTCTTTCTTTTGGGATTCCTGAAATGTCGGGTTTATGAGAAACAATTCCTGAGCTCAGACCTAACACGTTCTCAGTGCGATATAGTCAAATCTTTGTTAAAAAGTCATCGAAAAGGCCATTTGCTAGATATTTTATTGCATATTTAATCGGAACATGTCTACTTTATAATGCAATAAAAATATCACAATTCACTCAAAAACAAAAAAATGCTTTTGTTTTTAAACGAAATAGTTAACCTTTACCGAGACACCTTTTACAAATATTATTCATATCCCCGGAAAAGCAAAAGACGCATTCTTACTTACGAGTCTTACTATCTATTATGAAATATGACCCGAATAGCAGTCATTAGGCAAATTTCTGAAACATATTTTCTATTTTCATAGATTTTCTTTATTAAATAAAAAAAGAAAAACTTATAAAAAAAAATTTTTCGCAAATAAATTCTCTTAGCACACCTTCTTCTCTGTCTTTCTTTCTGCCTCCCTCGATATAATGCTTTATTTCTTTTCAATCCTTATGAACGATCGCGTAACAGTTTACAATTATAATGATTGTACTTTCAGAGCTTAGATCTTAAACTAACTAAATATTAGAATCAATCTTCAAAATTTATCGATAGGATCATCATCCCCCCAAAGGCATTATACGGAAAGTGTTGATTTTACAATCATTTTGCCGGTTGTCTGCCTGCCTGTTCACTCTGGTTGGCTGGCATGCCAATGCCAATGTAAATAGCGTGATTTACGTTGAACTCAATATCTTATGAAATATCATTTCAGAAAATTAACAAGTTTTTTTGCCATAAAAATAGAAGACAATAGCGCATAATCATGCCAATGGCATGATATGAATGAAATAATAAGAACAACAAACACAACAGTTAGATAAATCGATATTGATATCATTTATGAAGAAAATGGGGCTGACAATATTAAAAAGTAAATAATTGAGAGATAGTTTATCCCAAAAAAAAAAAAAAAAACATAAATAAATAAAACAAAAATGAAAAACAAAAAATTACAAATAAAGCCTAAATTGCGCTTATCATAGTAATTAACAAATGCAACCAACCGTTGCATTTCTTCACATATATCGGCATTAATAAGTACATAAAAAGCATACATATCTTTATACTTATATTTAAGTGCATTTTCCATACATATAATTTGTCTGCTATATTTTTTTGTATATTTTTTTTATATAATTTTTTTTTTTTTTTTACAAAAATCAACCAAATTTAATTAGTTTCTCTTTTTTCGCTCTACTAGGCTCGCGAAGAGCAGGCGCGCCTCGAAATGAAACATCGTAAAGAAGAAGACGATCTTTATCGAAGGTTTGCTCGTAAACGTGAGGAAGAAGATCGTAAAATTCAATCAGAATTCGAAAATGAATGGGAACGTGAACTGCAACGTCTGACGCATAAATTCGAGAAGGAGTTGGCGACCACAAAACGTAACCGTGAAGAACATAGTTTATTGACGTTGCGACATGAACAACAAAAAGAGGATTTGGAGAAGAATATGACATTACGACGGAGTAAAAAGAAAGAAAGCATAACCCGTAAAATGCTTGAACATGAACGTTACGAAACTGCGGCTCTAGTCGATCGTCAATCTAGTGAAATGTTAGAATTGATCAGTGCTCGCCGCTCCGAATATATGCAAAATGAAAGTATTTTTCTAGATGATGAATTCAGTGAAGGAACCACACCATTAGAATATCCTTTAGTGGCACCAGCTCCCGTACCGCCAGCAGTTAGCAAGTTTCAGATATATACCGATCCCATAGAATTTGAAGATGTTGATCGGATCGCAATTTCGGTAAGTTCAATATTTTCTAAAAAAAAAAACACCCTTGATGATACGAAACTTAGTAGGGAAACAAAGTAGTCATAGGTGTAATGGTAACTGAAAAACAAACGAAAATTCGTAAGTAAATCTAGAAATAATACGACAACTTAGTCCCACATTTGAAAAGATAGAATAGAATTTCTCAAAGAGACCGCTACACGACCAAAACCAAAAACCATATTTGATTGTGATTTTATGCAGCGCCGAGCTAATTTCTTGCTAACTTGGGGCCCAAAAAAGCTGTTTTAAGCGACATCCGTATGGCCCGCTTTAAATACAGCAAAGGCCGTGAAACAAACCGCTCATCTAGAATCCCAAGTCGTTAGGCTCTCTACCTCTACCTCCTAGTGACAAGAGACTCTCAGAGAGGATATCAAAAGAAGCCCCGTCTGTTTCAAGAAAACTTATTTTCTATGTTGTCCACGGTGCATGACGTGAGGAACAACACTTCTCCTGCCTTCTCAGATATCGCAAGAAATGACATTAGAAACAAACTAAGAAAAAATTAGTTACACCTAAACCCTTTAAGTGAACCCTTAAGTGAAACTAGATAAATGTGAGCTGCTTGCGTTAATTTTAATCAGCCGCTTCTACAGATTAAAATGATAAAGTAGTGGGAACTACCAATGTACATAATGATTAGATTCGATGATTTTGACCACCCTCTATCTAAAATAACAATTTTGAGTTTAGTATTATTCAGTTCGGAACCTAATAATGGAACGCTCAAGATTACATTGTTGACCTTCATTACTTTTGTTATTTGATTTGAAGAAATCTGCTCTCGAAGCTCATCAAAAACTTTTAGAAACTTATGGTGATACAGCTTCATCTTATCTCAATTGGCGGTTCTGGATTTCCAGCGGTCTAAAAGAGATGATTTTGATGCCAATGGCAAAGAAGAGCCTTGGGGACCAAAAAAAAAAAAAATCGAAGATAATGCAAGACTTATTGGACGAAAAACCAACTCAAACCCTTAAAGAACTTTCGAAGAGCTTAGCAGCTAATGATTATTATAAGTTGTATCAATTTTTCTAAACAAATGACTTTTTCAAGTGAAAAATGATCAAAATTAAAGCAACAAGCACCTATTCGATAAAAGAGTAAAAAACCCAACAACAAGATAAGTAAAGAAAGAGGGAGAGTCGGATTACTTCTTGCTTATATTTTTCCTCAAACAGCGTATTCTCCATCTTTTATATTGCAACTCTCCGAAATAGGCTTTGTATATTAACCTAAATTAATCGAAACAGGTCTCTCTTCAAACTTAGTCAAGTCAGATGAAGAACTCGAAGAAATAAAGAACTAGAAAAGGTTTTAAGGAATTCAAAGGTTGTTTCAATTTTTAAGAAAGTAAAAACCGAACGACCTCCTCTCCGCTCTCCCCCAATTAGTAGAAAATGATACTTGTCTTCGTACCTAGAACATATTTAGTTCGTCGTTTATCTTCGATTATAAAACATTTGCACTTAACTTCCTATATCTAGGTGGCTCAAGAAGATCAAAAAACATTCACCGATCTGGTACGTCAGCTGGTGGGTCGCTGCACAACAGATATAGAGAAAGCGCGCACCATATTCCGTTGGATTACAGTGAAAAATTTAAATGCCATGCATTTCGATGATGATTTACGAGGCGATACACCAATGGGTCTATTGCGGGGTATTAAATATGGTACCGAAAGCTATCATGTCTTATTTAAACGTTTATGCAGCTATGCTGGTTTACATTGCGTTGTTATAAAAGGTTATTCTAAAAGTGCCGGTTATCAACCGGGAGTTAAATTTCAAGATTCTAGATTTCGTAACTCTTGGAATGCGGTCTACGTAGCAGGAGCCTGGCGTTTTGTACAATGTAATTGGGGAGCGAGACATTTGGTGAATGCTAAAGAAGCGCCAAAAACTGGACGCGGTAAAAATGATAGCCTAAGGTAAATGAAAATGAAGAATTAATTAAAGTGGAAGTAGTTGTTGTTTTACGGAAATTCAAAATATTATACTCTTCCCCTCTTCCTCTTTCTTCTTCCTCTCGTTCTTGCTTACTCATTTTCTCTGGTTGCTACGTCTATCACTCTCTAGATACGAATATGATGATCATTATTTTTTAACGGATCCACGAGAATTTATATATGAGTTCTTCCCATTGCAAGAAGAATGGCAACTTTTAAAGAGACCAATTACCTTAAGAGAATTTGAAAATTTACCTTTTGTACGTTCGTTATTCTTTCGTTACGGTTTACATTTTGCCGATGAGGGTTACGGAGCCGTAGTATTTACTGACGACACAGGTAAGAAATGTGTGTGTGTACAAAAATTTATTTGCGAAATATGAATATTTATACGATTTTTTTTTTCATTATAGGAGCCGCCACCGTACGCATTACTATGCCTACAGATATGCAAAGTTGTTTAATTTTTCATTACAATTTAAAATTCTACGATAGCGATGAGGATTCGTATGATGGCGTCTCGTTAAAACGTTTCGTTATGCAATCCGTAGTCGGTAATATAGTAGCTTTTCGTGTTCATGCTCCCTGTTCGGGAGCTTTTCTATTGGATATATTTGCAAACGCTGTTACACCGCAAGAATATTTAACTGGTGAACCAATGAAATTTAAATCCGTTTGTAAATTTAAGGTAAATCACGTAACACTCTTAAAGAGTCAAAGGAAACTGGTTTTGGAAGCTCTAAAAAATATTTCCAATTAATTCTCTTATTAGATATGTTGCGAAGAATTACAAACTGTTATGGTACCTTTGCCTGATTGTGCCAGTGGTGAATGGGGCCCTACGAAAGCTACCCGTTTATTCGGTTTAATACCAATTACTCATCAGGTTAGTTAGTTAGTTAGTTAGTTAGTTAGTTAGTTTCGCTAAGTAGAAACGAAGTTTAGAAAGTTATATATAAATGAATTTTATTGTGTTATCTATCAAAAAGGATCCTTTGATCTTTGCTGGCCGTAGTTTGGATTTACAATTTCGTATGTCTCGCCCTCTTACTGATTTTATGGCTACACTGCATAAGAATGGCATCGAAGAGAAGAAATTATCCAAATATGTCTCACATAATGTTATGGATGATATTGTTACGTTTATTATAACGTAAGTGAAATTAATTATGAAATTAATTAAGAAATTAGTTAAGAAATTAGTTAAGAAATTAATTAAGAAGATTTTCTTATTTACTTATAATTTACGTTCGTGTTCTTTCTTTTTCTTATTCAAATTCACAGCTTCCCCGAAGAGGGTCAATATGGTTTAGATATTTATACCCGTGAATTGGGTACAATCATGCATAGTAGTCATCATCAGCAATTGCATAACAGTTCAGGTTCATCGTCGGGTGAAAAACATTTACTAACACACTGTTGTAAATATTTAATAAATTCATCAAAACGTAATTAATACGCGGATAATGTTATTATTTTATGTATGTATGTATGCGCGCAAGCAAGCGTTATAAACAATTAATTTTTATAAATAATTCTTTTGACATGGAACGTAGTTGAAAAAATGTTTTTCATAATTTAATTTGAAAAAACAAAAAATGTTAATTAATGTTTTATGTTTTTTTTTTTTTGTTTTATATATATATACTTTAATTAAATATTATTATTATTTTACAATACAATTATGTATAAAATTGGTGCTATAGCAAAAGGGAGAGCAAAGATGATTAAGAGCAATATATCAAAAAAAAAAAAAAAAAAAAAAAAAAAAAAAAAAAAAAAAACAACAAGCAAGCAAAAAAAAAGATGAAAAATCCAAACAAATCACTTTTAATAATAAAAAAAAAAAAAAAACACAACATTGCGAACGATTAACTTTAATTGACACAATTTTTAGTTTGTAAATAAAAGCAAAAAGGTAATTACATAACAACAACACGTATATATTTCATAAGTAATTAATTTAAACCTAAAATGATTCCGATTTTAATAAAGCAACTTTCAAATAATTTCAATTAAATTAAATTAAATTACACTTTCGATTTTTTTTTTTTTTCTCCGAAATTTAATTAGACAGATTTTTTAGAGAATTGAAAAGTTTGTTGATCTAATAAAAAAAAAAAAAAAACACAAAAAGGTAATTAAACTCGCCTTGAGCAATACCGTTTTAGTATTCATCTCTACCTTGCTTTTATGTACGATCTGATGAGAGTCAGTGTAATCTTAAAATCTTAATCGCGCAATTCACTTTTTTTTTTTTTGTATACACAATCTTTTATTGACTTGGAAAGATTTAAGATTTAAGAGTTTGAAGCTTTCAATTAAAAAAACAAAAACAATTGTGTTACATAATTTCTTAGGGATTCTTAAGGAGTCTGAGAGGGATGGTTTTAGCTGAATTGGCGGATTTTTTTAAACTTAATCTATTAAACGAATCATATAAAAAACAATTTCAGACCAAGTTTAGTCATCAGACAAAGTTACAAAATTATAATCGATAAAAGAACAAGTGAATCCTCTTAAATTATTCAGTCACTTATTTATTTTGACGCAAAGTATACACATAGGTGTTGATCTTGGTCTTCAATACATCTTTCTATGTATTACGAATACTCACCGCATCTAATATGTCTCCTACAGTAGAACACTTTTCACTAATTGCGAGTTGTTCGTTAGCCGATCTGCTTACTGGTTCCACGTTTACACAAAGTTTTTGTGTAAGTATTTATCTGAACTTCTAATCATATTGAGTTTCTACATAAATTCTCTGTTATTCTGTAGAAAATTCAAATTTTTGTTAAAGTATTTATTACATAATGTTTAAGAATCAAAGTAGTCATCATTATTATCTATGATCTTTTGCCATTTATCCGATAGCTTCCGAAAACTTCGCATCGGTTTCGAAGCGAAATATTTATCGTACTATTTTCGAACATTTTCAACTTCTGCGAATTGCTGATCTGCTAAATACATCGAGTGCATCGATTTGAACCAGTGACAATCAAAAACAGCCAGATCTGAAAGAATACGCTACAGCCGAGATAAATACCCAGCCCGATTAAAAGATCACTTCCTGGATTGTCTTTGCTGTGGAAGGCTTATCCGGTAACTTATCGGTTTCGAAGCGAAATATTTATCGTACTATTTTCGAACATTTTCAACTTCTGCGAATTGCTGATCTGCTAAATACATCGAGTGCGTCGATCTGAACCAGTGGCAATCAGAAAGAGCCAGATCTGAAAGAATACGCTACAGCCGGGATAAATACCCAACCCGATTAAAAGATCATTTCCTGGATTGTCTTTGTTGCGGACGGACAAACGCACGGAAATGTTCATCGTCTTCTAGATTAAAACTGTTTGCACGAAATCTACCAAATCATTTTCTAACTGTTTCATAACCTAATCAATTGTCAGCATAAGCCAACTTAATCATTTCTCAGTAGCTTCAGTTTCAATTTTTTGCCAGATTAAATCACATTTTAAACGACTAATTTTAAATAATTGAAACTTAAATCATATACACATAAATATATAAGCTAACTGTAATAAATATTATAAAAGTGTAAATATAAAAAATAAATATTGAGAAAAATGAATGCATCAGATAAAGTTTATTAAGCGACAAATTTCAAATGCAGAAAATTTATGGCCTACAGCTAAAGTATTTCATGTGGAGATAAACAAATAATACAAACACTATGCACTATGCAATACCATGATTGTGGTCGGAGTATATAAAACTCGTGCGGCAAAAGTGCCAACAGAACTCAACACTTACTAAAGTAATAGTAGTTTCGATAGTATGCCGGCAGCTTCACAAAACTAACATTCATGCAAAGGCTGTATTTGCGAAATCCTTTATAACGACAAATGTTCTTATTATATTTTGTCTACTCACTGTAAATGTTCTCTTAACAAAACTTCCTATTATTTATTAAAAATGTCCTTAAACGGTTTCATGCTCTACGAAGATAACATTCATGGAAAGACCACAAATGCAAAACCATTTATAACATCAGATATTCATATTATTTAGTCTATCTGTCTGTAAAGGCTATAAAAAAGCATTTTTTGTATTGAATTTTTTTTTTTTTTTTAAATTTGTGAAAAACTGTTTCGAAGAGAATAAATTAATTTTAAGCGAAACAGTTTTTTTTTTTTTTTACTTTCTAACTAAAAATTATAAGTAACAGTCCTTTCATAACAACTGCTAGAAACCAGATTTTGTCCCTCAATGTTTACCTATAAAAAATTTCGAGTCACCATCAAATAAATGCTGCTGAAGATGGCAAGGAAAGAGAGCTGATAAGGATATCGTTTATTGATTTTATGCCTGCGTTATTTCAAAACTCATTTTTATATAAAATTATAGGCATGATACCATAGCCGATATTAATTGAAAACAGATTCACGTTCAACGATAGATATACCAGGGGAAGTTAAGTTATTATAGTTAGCCGATTTAATTCGGTTGCAGAAATGTTCTTACCTGTTACATTAGTCTTTCGATCGTAATAATTTGATAGTAATTACATTTCTTCTCTGAAGGTAAAAGAAAAAAAAAATCAGAAATTTTTTTTTTGTATTATAGTAACTTTAGATATACTCACCAACTATAAACTAAAATATAAAAATATGAAAAGTGGACCTATAAATTGGCCAAGGAAAATCAATTTTGTGAACCAATATCGAAATATCTTTGGCAAATATTACTAATAATTTAGTGTTATTACCATTTTTCTGTTTATTCCGTTCGATCACTCCATTTTTATGACCGTGGATGTTATAACAATTAACGGATAAATATATATGCGGACAAATCACTTTAGAATTCTAAGCTCGGTTATCACGTACACAAATATATATTTATTTATCTGATCTCACTGGAATATAACCTAATATTGTGGTAAAAATTCTAAAATATATTTCAATATTTATTATTTTTCACTTATTTTTTCTAATCCGGGTGATCATTTGCTCATAAAGTAAGTAATAAGAGATTCGAATCTATTCACTATTTATTTCCCCTCGTCCTCAAAGAGAGTCTCATCCTTTTTGCATTCAATCCTGCATAAATTTTCAGTCCGACTGATAACTGAATATCCTCTTAGCATTTCAACCGAGTCAACCAACTAAATGTGCCTTCCTCGTAAAGACAGCTCTTGTTTTGGGAAATAGGTCAAAAAGGTACACCGAGTATGTCAGTTGAGCACATTCAATAGCATTAGCTAGACTTTGCGTAGACATGCCTTCACAATCTGACAATAAGTATAATGGAGTTTTTTTTTTCGGAAATAGTTCATGGCGTACTTCACGGATAAATCTTTCGGTCAAAAGTATAGATTAGGTACGAATGAAGTAAACATTTATGTTCATTCAATGAGAATCATGCAATGTTTTTACAAGATTCTCTTTTTTTTTTTGATTTTCTATGACATTTACAATGCTTATAGTTCATCAAAAACAAGAGAAATCAATAACTATTTCTTGGAATATTTTATAACTTTTATAAGCTTGACTTTTGTGGACACAAAATTCTCCATAATTCTTTTGCAAGATTTTTAGAAAATTTTTTTTTGAAATATAATTAATGGACTAAGGCTGTTTAGCTTTATATGCATTTTCAAGGCGTTGTCATATAATATTTCATTTGTAATGGCTGCGGCTTAAAGCAATTCTTTATTCAATTAATTCTTTTTATCGTAAAAACTGCAAAGCACTCTAAGAAAAAGATCAGCTGTAAATTGATAAATTTCACATTTCTTTTGCTATAAGATTTTTTTGAAATTAACTTTCCCTTCACACAATAAATCTAATTTATTCATATTTTATTGAAACACTTTATCGTTCCTTCGACTTAGTTTCCCGCGCGCATAATACAAACAAGACAACAGCTGATTTAAGCAACGATTTGACAAATTGAGCTCGAATTTTAGTATCTCAGTACAGCCTTACCAGCTTGAGAAAATTAATTCTCGCAAAATATTCCCCTCACGTACATAACATATAAAATGAAGAATTACGGGAGAGAAGACAATAAAAATAAAAAAATTTAAAGAAAATTTTACTTAAATTTTATATTCTTTGTTTATTTATTTTATTTCGCTTACTTTCTTGTTATAAATGTTTACACTTTTATAAGAAAAAACTAATATTAAATATAATTTGCAAAATATTTGTTTGAAAAATTATGATCCAAAAATTCTTTATAAAGAAACGCCCGAAAGAAAATGTATTTTTATAAAATGGAACTAAAAATTTTTATAGGCATTACCAGAACGAAAAAAATCAGTTTCTATTCAATAAGCTAAGAATTTAAAAAGTTTTTGTTTTTTTCTTTTTTTTTTCACTTTTCTATATCTAAAGGAGAGGTTGCCAGTTAATGCCAGGCTGAGGTTTCTACGAGTGAAAATTTGTTAATTTTGAGAGAGTGAGAAAAAAAAAACAGAGAAAAGTTCAATTTTGTTCTACACTTTTTAAAATTTTAACGAAGTAACTAGTGATTTAAGTTAGTTATTAATTTACTTAAAACATATAATTATAGCGCCTTAATAATTTTTTATTGTTTAATTTATATGCCGCTGGTGGGGTTTTCTTGTTTGTTAATCAAGTTTTGGAAGCTAAAGAAAGGAAGAGAATGGATGGAT
This sequence comes from Glossina brevipalpis, assembly GCA_000671755.1. NCBI lineage: Eukaryota > Metazoa > Arthropoda > Insecta > Diptera > Glossinidae > Glossina > Glossina brevipalpis. Next base: position 110,271 of record KK351374.1, on the reverse strand, counting down.
AATTAATTATGGTGGTGGCGGTTGGTGGTAGTGTGGAATTTCTTTTTTCTTTTTTTGTTTTTCATTCCTAATTTATTTTCTAGTAATACATACATTCAGTTCAGCAAACAGAGCGTTACGTGATAAAGATATTTAACAATTACGTAAAAGAATTACTCTTATAATGTTTTTTTTTTTTTGTTTCTTTGTGTTATCTTTTAAACTAAACTAGAAAAAATGACGAGAAAGCTAAGAACAAACTGAGATTGATTTTAAGAAGATATTATTAATCAATGAGAAAAATTTTTATATATGGTATTATTATACTGCAAGTTATATAAAGTCTTAAATTACTCTTCAACGTTTGCATCTTTTGTTTATAGATTCTGTAGCTCTTTTTTTTAACTAATATGATGAAGTTTTATAATATTTTGCGAAACTTATTACACAATCAGTTTTTGCTTTCTTTTCTCTTCAATAATGTTTTTTGTTTTTTTTGTTTTTGTAATTTTAAGGAATTTTTACTTTTTTTTATTATTATTTATCTCTTTAGATATTTCGTCGCTGATTTTCATGGACGCTAAAAATAGAAGAAGAAAAAATGAAAGACAAGAAATAATTAATTTGTATTTAATTAGCTTTTGAGTTTTCTATACTTGATTTTTTATTAAGCACTTTTTTTTTGTTTTTTTTTTTTTTTTCATTATTATTATAGATGTACATGATGTGATGTGAGTTAAAAGTTTATTTCTTTTTATATGCAGCAAATAATACACATTGTAAGAAGACAAGGGATTTATTGTTATTACAAATACCTAAACAACAAAATCACTAGTCTTCCACACAAGGTATATTAAGACAAGTTAGAAATACACCACATGAATAATAAGCACCACCACACATTTTATACAGAGGCATATATATGTATACATGTATATATATATAAATATAAATATAAATATAAATATATATACGTATATGTATATATTATATAAAAGCACTATAGAAATTAAATTATATAAAATTGAACAAAATTTATAGAAACTGCCACCTTTTAGTTAATTTCTTTGAAATTTTGAAATCGCCATTGAAAAGTTCCCAAACACGATAGATAGAAGTTGTTGAGGTTTCTTAAAATTGAAAAACTTATTCAAATTGATCTTCAAAGTCTCTTTTACTCCCTTTAATTCCTCTCTTAAGAAGCTTTAACACTATTTAATAAACAATACAAAGTCTCTCTTCTTCTTTAGGTGGTAGAAGGAAGGCTTAATTAATTCTTAAGAGATGATAAATTTAATTTATAGAAATTCTTTGATTTTGCAGTGGTCCAGAGTCCAATTCAGATTTATTTCATTATAACTTGTCTTCTAAAGAAGCTTCATCTCTATTGGAAAAGGTAACAATGTTTTTTCTATTGTTTAGGTAGCAGACAAACCTTGTTAATTACACGAGAAGATATGTAATTAATCTATTAATCTGTTTACAGAACTCTCAACTATTTTGAACACCTTACAGATAAAGTTTTCATCAGGATGAAAATGCCTACTGTTTGTGTTTATATTTAAGTATTTATTATGAATTTCGTCCGATTTCTTTCCTTGAATTGTACTTTTGCTTTTCGCTTTTTGTAGACAAAACAAATAAAAATACGGGAATATATTTGGAATACCCACAATATATATATATATTGAAGCATAATCTAATAAAAAGTACTGTAATTAAAAGTTTTAATTTTAGTTCTAATTATATTTTAAATGTCGAACTAAACGAATTATTATTATTGGTACATTTCGCTCCAAGAGATGCGTTTCCTAATTTATAGAAAATATTAGTCGGATTTCGAAAAAAATGCCAAACCAATATCTGCGTCCCTATAAGTAGTTTCAGTTTGTTTTCCTAAGCTAATCATTATATTAGTAGCCTTTTTTTTTTCAATGTTAATTTTGTTAACCATTTAATGGATTGTTATATTGTTTGTGTATAAAAAAGGGTAAGAAAAATGTACAAAAAAATAACATAACATGAACGAAAAATAATGATGAAATTGAAATGATGAAATTTTATGCATACTTTTAAGCCTTATTCGACACCAACCTCTGTTGTAGTAGATATTGAGCCATTTGTATCTGCTTCGGATTACCGGAAATGGTGATAATACGATCTGAAGAACCTGGTAAAGGTTCGTCGATGGTTATATAAGCACCAGATTCATTGCGTATACGCCGTATGCGGCCACCACCTTTGCCAATTATAGCACCAGCCAACTATATTTAGTCAGAGAAGAAAAGTAATTTAAAACTTCTTGTAATTTATTTTAGTTATTTTAATTTTATACTTACGTCCTTCGGTATGGAAACTTGAGTACTGTTTTTGGGATCATGACCTTCTGGTAAATTGCCCGAAATTGGACTGTTATTGGTAGGACCCGGTCCGAATGCTCCAGAACCTCCACCACTGCCACCACCGCCCGTTGTATTACCCATATTGCCACCCATACCGTTCACCATATTATTGGGTCCACCAAAGCCACCAGAATTCATGTTGCCACCAAAACCGCCTTGACCGGATGGACCACCAAAACCGCCACCCATACCATTAGGACCGCCACCAAAACCGCCGCTGCCACCGCCAAAGTTATTCATGCCTCCTTGATTACCGAAACCGCCACCGCCGAAATTTCCGCCGCCCATCGGACCACCAGGACCGCCAAAGCCTCCATTATTGCCACCAAAATTACCTGGGCCTCCAAAAGATCCGCCACTGCCACCAAAATTACCGCCTCCAAAACCATTGCCGCCACCATTGAAACCACCGTCATCATTAGCCCAAGGATTTATGAATGGATTGTCACGTCTACCACCGCTGCGGCTGCGATCGTTACGACCACGATCATAATTGCCGCGATCACCGCGACGTCCGCCATCACGCGAGGGACGACTACTGCCTGGAATATTACCATAGCCGCCATATTCGTCGGCGTACATACGATCGTAATTCAATGGATCATAATTATGTATCGGTCCTTTTATAGGTGTCTCACGAGTTAAAGTGATCACTTCACGTATAGCATCGACGACTTGAGTCTTTTTGCCCACCGTCTGAACGACACGATCTGTGCTCTGTGGCGCCACATTGGAAAATACTTTCAAGATACGACAACCGATATTCTAAAATGCATATATGTATGTATGTAAGTGTGTGTGTGTGTGTGTGTGTGTGTGTTTGTATATAAAGAGAAACAATGTTAATAAACTTTATTAAATTCTTCTTATGTAGATCTCTCCGTCTCTCTCACTGATGAAAAAAATTCCTTCAAATACAACTTTAATAAGAAAAAAAAAAAAAAAAAAAAAAAAAAAAAAAAAAAAAAAAAAAAAAAAAGATTGAAAAATTGATAAAATGAAAAAATGACACAATCGCTTTACATTTTTACTACCGCAAGTACCGCGCTCACATACGCACATTTGCTTATAAACATATCCTGGCATAGCGTTATAACATTAAATATCACATGCACGAGGAAACACAATAAGAAGCATAACACAACACGCAAGCACAAACCATCCAATCGGCTACTATATGTACCGAATAAACGCAATTCATAAAGTGGATGCAGTAGCAGAAATATAAACGAAAATAGAAACGTGTCTGTTATTGACATTTTTGAAAGCAACCGACAGGGCTAACATATATAAGAGCATATAAATACAAACACACACATACATACATACATACATCAAATATGCAGAGTTTGTGATATGCTTGTTATGACTTATGCATATGTATGTATACACATATACATACATACACATATATACATATAACAGAAAAGAAGTTTAGAAAAAAAAAAAAAAGAAGAAGAAAAACAGAAACACCATTGCCGTCATCATCATCATATACGCCATAGAGACAACGTACGTAAAGTATTTCGAGTTCACCGAAAAAGAAAAGGATAAAAAGTAACGACACAACGACGAAGAAAACTAGAAGCCTTTCATTTCACGCACATGACTGTATATATATATATATATGGATGTATAGGTGTATGTATATACATATGTATACATGTATGTATGATTGCATATGTATATATGATGTTGTTATTGTTGTTGTTGTTGCATGTTTATGTGTATTCATAACATATTGTTAAAAAAGTATGTTGTTGTTGAGAAGAAAAAAAAAAATTGGAAATTTTATCCTTTAGGGTGCAGTTATAAGCATAACATAAACACAAACGCATACATATGCATGTAGTAATGAAACAACATAATATATGAACATAAAGATATGTGAATATTTTTTCATTTGCTTTTGTGGAAAGGAAACGCAATTTGAAATCAATTGAGGCGATAAGTAATTTGAGTATATTTCCCTTGTCTTTTTTCCTCTTTTACTTTTTTTTATTCGCCTTTTTTTTTGGTGGGTTTTAGGAAACACAACGTTTCCCGTTTTATACATACGCGCGCACACAAACAGATAGTTAGTTATACCCTTGAACACACGTTAAGTGTTTGTGGGAATTTTTTTTTTTTTTTTTCAATTTCCTTTTTCCCTTTTTAGTGCACACTAACTCACACAAAAATCTACTACTCGAGGGAACATAGCTTTAGTATCCTTTTAATTTTTTTATAAATATTCAAATCATTATAATTTTCTACAGTATTTAGTTAGGTGCCTCAACAACAAATGCCATCCATCCACTTTTCTATGTAACTGAACACACTAAACGCGTAATTGCTGACGCTAATGTTCTTGGGGGAAGCCTTAATTATTTATTAATTGTAGGAATCCTAATTGCTTACTTAATACTTGTCGCTTAGGAAGATAAGAACTCTTAAATTTTAATGCAAACATTCAACAAACTTTGTAAAAAGAAAACTTTAAATACAATTTAGAAGAGAGAACGAGAGAAGGAGAGAGAGAGAGAAGAAAATCGTACTTTAGTGTAGATTTTATAAATTTTCTACA
>KK351374.1:78314-91130 GCA_000671755.1 Glossina brevipalpis | reverse complement strand
TTTTTTTTTTTTTTTTTTTTTTTTTTTTTTTTTTTTTTTTTTTTTTTTTTTTTTTTTTTTTTTTTTTTTTTTTTAAAGAAATACTAAGAAATATCAACAAATATAAGGCACACATTTTAAAAAGGTAAAAATAACTAGAATTAATAGAGAAAACTATGATTTTTTTTTTCTTCCTACAGAGATATTAAGAGGCACTCTTATAGTCCGACATAATTCTTTAACTTAAAAAAAAAAACCAAAAAAAGAACAAGTTTAAATAAAATATTTGGGAACGTTTTTTAATGAAACTTTAACAAGTAAGTGAATAGAAACAATTTTTTTTTTTCGATTTCATTTCATAAAAGTTTTTAAGTGTTTTTTTTTTTCAGTTGTTTAAGTTCAAGCTGCAAACTGAATTGTTTTACAAATTTTTCATTTCTTCCTGAAATATATCTTACTAGTGATAGTGAACCCAACGAATTTAACGGCATTAACATTAAGGTAATGTTTGTATAAAAAAGAAATAACGAATTCTGGCTATAAATGGAATCTTCTAAAACTATTTTATCTCATCTGAAATTTTGCTGATCATTATTGAAGTTAATGTCAACGACGCTTCTCCTTTAAACCGTAATCTCCAATTGCGAAGTATCCCGAGAGCTAATGTTTCGGACAAATGATAACAATATGCTTGCTATAAAACAGAATCTTTTACTTTTATATTTTCAAAATTTATTTGATTATTGAACTCGAGATCTGACTAAATTCTTTTTTAAACGGTCTATTGTAATTACCGAGAACACTGAAGTAAAATGTTAGGATAAACGTGTGGGCATATATGAATATGAATATGATTACAATTATTTCGTTACAACCAAAATTTTTATCGCTTTATAGAGAAAATCCCCCAATAACAGTGAATTCGATATAGATAAGATCATGTCAAACTTTTTTAAAATTTTTTTTATTATGAATACTAAAGTAATATCTCTATGAAACGAGACAAATGGACCGATGAAAATAGCTACATCTAAGCAACTAATATCTGCAATAACTCTTTCTACCCTGAGATGCTAAAATTTGCCAAAGGTCTGTAACGTTTATAAATACGTCACAAGGTGTCCACAAACAATCTAGGTCTTTCTAATCAGCATGAACGATATGCATCCAGCAAACTGCGGACACAATAATTATGTATAGGGAAATTATTTCCCTATATTCCTTTATATTTTCTAGAATTTCTTCTTAATTAAGAAATACCTGAGAAATCAGGTTCGTCCACGATTAGCAAAAGTCGTGCTACCCAATCTGTTGTGAAAATCTATTTGACCATTTAGTCCTTTCCTGTATTTGCTAATGATAATAATTACTTCTAATAACCAACTGTCAATTAACACAAATTTTACGCTACGATTACATAGCATCTTATGTTGACATTTTTATTATAAACTTTTCGCGCCTTGAACGGTTTTCCTTTAGTTTCGCAAAGAATCGTTAAAAAAAAAAATGACAAAAATTTGATCGGAAATGTCAAAAACTCCAACTGAATTAAACATGTTTTTTTAGGATAAGTAGAGCGTTTACCGAATACCTAGCTATCTTATGGTATAATCTGGCTGCTACTATTCGATTAATAAAATGTTAATCCTGATAATAGAAAGTAGAAGGAGTGGGCGCATAATATGAAATGGATTAAAATATAGTCAAAGAGTGAAATATTTTGAGCGCACCGGGTGAAATTAACAAGTGGGCTGAATAGTTAGTAGGCTGACACAAAGATGGTGCTACTAATATTAAGTTTTTAGTTAGTCCTAACCTACAACAAATTTGACAGTTGTTACACTATTAGTATGTGAGTTATAGCATTTTCAGTGAAGAAAGCTAATTAGAGGTAGAACAAAACTTTCTCAAAATTAAGATTTTAAACTCTTGGCTCTTCTATTTTTTATTCGACTGTGTGTGGAAATTTTAACTACAGCTGGGCGAACAGGAATTCTCATCAGAATTGTGATCGTCGAGCCACTATACCTACAAATTACACTTAGTCGACGACTCTATGTATCTGAGTATCTAAGAAGAAAGAAAGAATCAAAAAAAAAAAAAAAGAAAAAACAATTGATGCTATATTTTTAAATTCAATTTTTCGAAAAAAAGTTGCTCGTTAATCATTACTAGATTTTTGAGTCATATTTTCAGAAAATTAATGAATTGCCTATTCAAAGTACAAAAATGTGACATCTTGCGGTGTGACAAGGGATAATGTTGCGAAAGCCATCACGCCATCATCATCGCATTCTTTAAAAAAAAAAAAACAAAAAAAAAAACCCTGAAAAAGCAATATTTTTAATTATGTACCTTCAGACTCGCCATGTCATAGGTAAACAACCCTTTATTAGTAAATCTTATTTTTTTTTTTTTTTTTTTTTTTTTTTTTTTTTTTTTTTTTTTTTTTTTTTTTTTTTTTTTTTTTTTTTTTAAATATAGATTTTAACAAATCACCATATTTTTAATGCACATAAGATGACAACATTACCCTTTAAAGCGAATTTTAAATACTCAACTCTTCAATAATTACAAAACCTGCTGACCATGAATGATACGTCACTCATAACTCGTGAATATGTCACAATACATTTTACAAATTATCCCTCTTTTTTTTTTACTTCTTACAATTTTTTTTAGATTTTAATGCCGTCTTCGGGAAATCTTTGAAACCGGATTTAAAATTATAAGTACATATGTGCTCCCAAACTTTCAAATATCCCAATATTTTTAACAGCAACAACAATAGGTGAACAGGGAAAAGGAAAAGTCTACCAGAAGAGATCACTAATTTCGAATTGTTCAGCACAAAACATGTAGTTTATGTATGGTGCGTCATGGTACCTCCTCTAATACAATATAAAAAAAGTCTAAAAAAAAAAAAATCTATTCTACGCCAATGAGTCCAGAAGTTCCTACAGTCCAGAAGTGGCTACAGAAATCCTGGACAAGTTTATACAATCAATCAAATCAAGTAGTAGCTTTCGTTAACACGCTCGCTCGTCCCTTCGAATATGTGATGGAAAAAATTGTTCTTGTGAGAACGCATTGGAGAGCCACCTCGAGAAGTAAGGCCCGCCAAACATTGGGAAAAACACTCCCTTAAAAATAAAATACATAAAATGCAAAAACAAAAAATCCTCTTTGACTATTTTTTTTTTTTTCCGCTAATAGACATCATCTACACCACTAACGAAATCCTTAACATAAAATGCAAAAATTAAAATGCAAAAAAAAAAAAAAATAAAAAAATAAAAAGAAAAAAGGAAAAAATTGTATGCAGAAGACAAAAAATCCGATTGTATAACAATGTCAATAACAGTTATGTCGAGAGATATGATGTCAAGCACCGTAGAGGCGGGAGTTCTTACATTTTGTATAAACACATTTATGTTGAGTCAAGCTTCTATTGAAGGTATGCATGCTGCAGCAGCAGCAGCAGCAGCAGCAGCATAGAGAAAAAAGACTTAAGGAATACAATTAAAAATTTATGTAAGAATTTTTTTTCTTCTTTTTTTTTTTTTTGCCACACATTTATTTCTCTCTGCTTTAAATAAAATAACATTAAAACAACGAAGCAGCGCATAAGCTTACAGCAGTGAAAAGAAGGTGAATAGCAAACAAAATGAAAACAAGACAAGAGAGTAGAATAAAAGGGAAACTAATGAAAAACCAAGTGAAAGAAAGAAAAAAAAAAAAAAAAGAAAAGAAAAAAAAGAGTTGCAAGACCATAATATGGGTAATAATAACAAGAACAACAATAGTAACAATGCAATACATGTACATACAAACAGGATATGAAATTAATAGTGAGTAAAGAATACTTAGTCACGCATTGTTATTGAATTACCCCCAAGGGAAACAAAAACTGCTCATGTCGCCAGTCAGAAAGAGAGCTTATGGTTAAAATATCCATAAATTGTGTATGTATGCATGATAGAAAAAAAAAAAAGTTTTCAAATTTATGAAAAAAAAAAAAACATATTTAATATTTGTTGTATATTTATTTTTTTTGTTTTTTTTTTTTTTTTATCTCAATCATTTTAAGGAACATTGAAATTTAAGGACAAGAAGGCTGGGTAAACATCATGATAGGCAGACAGATAGGTTAGAATACTGACTTAACTTTAACGTGGATGTCGGAGAGTCTGTTTAACTTCATTTTAAGAAAACAAAAAAAAAATTTTTTTTTTTTTTTTGTACAGTTTAGGACAAAACAATTGCAATTTCCTTTTCATTTATTATGATTAATGAACATCATTGAAATACAAAAAAACAGGATTACAATAAATCGAGGCTTGATTTCAAGGATAATCGTTTTAAATAAAAAAAAATCTCTAGTGATGATATATTTTTAATTTTTTATCTATTTTATGTCGCATATGAAAACTTTAATACCAGGGATATATTTTCAAGAGCAGCCTTTATCAATTCTCATGAACTCTTTGAACTCGGCTGTCTTGTGTTGTTGTCTTCTTTTTTTCACATCTTATTTCATTAAATCTGATTCGTATTACAAGTCAAATTTGGACAGAGTTCGAATGGGCTTAAAAATGTTCAATTTTATAATACTTGCCGTCTACCAGGAGGGTTCTTATAATATAATATGAATTGCCAGTTGACTCACTTAAAGTCATTCTTACTTTGTGATAATTCAGTTTAAAAAGATATTGAAACAGAAGATATGAGTGAACATAATCTTAAAAGCAGTGAAGGAAAATGATTACCTACCTACCTAGCTAGCTACTTAGTGGGAGCAGTCTAATCAAAATTTCTCGATTGAAAATAACTTTTTGCTAAGCTAACGAGCAAGTATATCTTAAATCGCAAAAATTTTGAAACTTGAAATTTGAAAATTAGTTGCAAAAGTTTTTGTATTTCTCCTCTTCAGTCTATAAATAATTCTATTCGAAAATTCCTAAATATATTGTTCACCATTGTTTTTCACTTTCATAAAATATTTCGATGATTGCGTGAAGTGTTTCGATTGCATTAAGTGTTAGAAAAAATTTTGTGCAAACATTTTAAGAAAATAATTTTCCAAACTTTATTATATATATTTAGATCAGATCATGCGAAAAATGGGAACATAGTTTCTTTATATTTTCTTTTCTATTCGCGAAATGTTTCGCAAACGAAAAACAATCGCGAATTTTGTCGCAAAAATATTTTTTTTTTTTTTTTTTTATAAATTTTTCGTTATAGACTTGATTTCCCTTTTTAATTAAATTGTCATAATTAAAATTTATAAATCGTTCTTCTGTAAGAAGGATAAAGGAAAATATAAATAATAGATAACATTAAATGACTAAACATTTTTTATTTTTGATGCAACAATTTTGTTACGAGATGTAGAGATAAAACGTTCAAAAGCATTAAAAGCATTTATATATAAAATATTCAAAAATATATTCTTTTGTTCGCTTTAACAAATGCATGAGAATATAAATTTCACAAAAACTTTTGCTAGAACAACAAATAAGAAAGAAAAAAAAAAAAGAAAAAAACAAGCAAATTTTATTTGTGTTCTTGCGTTGTCATCCGGTGTAATCTTCTCTTTCCTTAGTCTAGGTAGAGGTATATAAGGTCAACGAAACTAATGATGGACTTTTAGAGGTTTCGTGAATTTTTTGGGAATTTTTTTTGTTTATTTTTTAATTTTTTTTTTTTTTAAATTTTTAAATGAAATATTTTTAGGGTGATTTCTTCCCTCTTTTCTTATATAGTATTTGGCGGTCTGTGCAAATTGTTTGCAAATTTGTTTCTTATTTGGCAATAACGAGTTTTTAAAAGTATCTCACTTTGTTTTCTTTTTTTTTTTCTTGCGTTTACCAAAGTAAATGCTAATTAAAAAGGTTTTCTTTTTTTTTTTTTTGTGGATAAGAATAGAAGAAGAAAGTAAATGAATTTGTACCTAAATATAAAACATAAACTTTTTTTTTTTTTTTGCAGTTATTAGAAAACTTGATTTGGTTCTTTTTCTTTGCTTTTAATTGTTATTTTAACAGCTGGCGTTTTCTGTTTTTAACGAAAAAATAAAAATAAATATAAAATAAAACAATAAAAAAAAAATAAAACATCTTTTATATTTAATGCAAACGAAGGATGCTAAACGACAGCAGCTGCTTCCTTGATCTACCTCTACCTTCATTCATTGACCGCGCATTCACGTCTTCTTGTTTGTTATGTTACGAATAAGAAACAAAAAAAAAACCCGCCTGCATAAAATTCAGTTGTTGTCTTCGCAAGAACATGTGTTTTCTATCACAATAATCACCATCATCACCATCATCATCACCACCATCATCATCATCATCGTTATCATCATCATCATTATCATCATCATCTTCAAAACCGTCTTCATAATTTATACAACAAAATTCATTTTCCAGGTACTTGAAGAATAGTTCCGTTCCCTCTCTTTGTTTTACACATTTTTAAGATTAACTTCAGCTTTAGAGTTTTTCTCTGCTTCAATAAAACTCTAACTCATGACTTTTACTGCTGCAAAACAGCTGGCTACTATTAATCTTTATGGACTTTAATGTGTTTTCTTTTCTTTTTTTTTTATTTTTTATTATTATTATGTTATTATTATTATTATTATTTAACATTAAAACATTGTACACCGCCGGTGGAAAATTGTAACTTATTATCAGTAGCACGACTACTGCACCACTATGTTTATATGTTTATAGGTATTTATATCAGACACCTTTTATTACTTTTAAATTAAGGTTGAAAAGGGTTTTTCCTATCAATTACTAGTTTACCAAGAGCGATCCATTGCTCAATAAAAATCGTGTTCTTTTTATTCTTACACGTTCCTTTCCGTTGTATGTTTTATTATAAAAAGACAGTGAAGTTTTTAAAAAAAAAAAAAAAAAAAAAAATTTTCTTTTAAACTTTTAACGTTTTATATATGAGTCCTTTCGTTATCGTCTCCATTTGAAATTGTTATTTTTGAATTCGCTTAAAGCTACCTTCTGCGAATCGATTTTATTAAGTTAAAAGTGTTGATCACTTACTTAACATCTAGAAGTGAGTCTTGAAGAAAGACTTAATCTGTTCAACCAAAGGCTTCTTTGGTAGAATGAAAAAAAAGGCGGCTACATTCGGAACAAAAGAAGTGAGTTTTGAAGAAACTCTCTCACATTCCATCAGATCGTATGTAAGATGCAAAAAATTAATTGTGGTGTTCAAACAAAGGCTTGCTTTGTAGAATGAAAAATGGCGCCTAAATTCGGAACATAAAGAAATCCGAAAGACGTTTAAGTACTACTCGAGTAACGTTAAACAAAATTCTACGCGGATTCATATCCAACTATATTTTGAAATCATTCAACATCGATCTAAAAAAAAAAAAAACAAATAAGAAAATACTATTCGGCTCTGCCGAATCTTTTTTACCCACCACTTTTATCTTTAAAAAAAAACGAGAAAAAGTGAATTTTAAGGGGTGGTCGTGGCTGAATTTTTCTAGTCTGATGGAATACCCGAACACAGTCAACCATAGAACAAAATGGAAAACAGCCAGAGCAAAACAGCGGGAACACAGACATGCTTTCTGATACTGCAGGCGTGGCCTATGATCGATTTGAACCGTTTTCAGTAGCAACGTATTTGAAGCCGATATCTTCATTTTTGCGACCAGAAAAATGTTTACCACAGGCAGTAGACAGACGGACACAGAGACAGAGGGACAAGAGGGGCACGCTTGAAAGCCGATATCTTCATGTGTACGACCAGGAAAACGTTTACCGTAAACATTGCAAAGACGGGTACACGGACAGACGGACGTGCGTGTAAGAACTTCCAATGAGTCTGTCAGATTTAAGGCCGATATCTTTGTTTTTTGCGGCCAGAGGAATTTTTACTACAGACGGACAGATTGACTTGTTTCAATCAATTTTAAATTTCATGCTTATCAAGAGAATATATATTGACCTTATGGGGCTTCTCAAGCTTCTTTCTAGGTTAAAAAAAACGCAAGGCGCGCTTTAAATCTTTTTCCAAATTTTTGGAAATGGAAATACTAATGACCCGATGTTTTTTCTTTTTTGGTCGAATATAGCCCGTTGCCGTAAGTTACATGCACGTAAAGTACATGCACTTTTGGAATGGAAGAGGAAAATAGCTAAAAGAATGTGTACAAACATGGTTTTTTAAGAGGTTGGACTTTCAAAAATCTGAATAAATCCTTTCTTTGAATCTTAAAGACATGAAGCATAGCTTTCTATGGAGATATCAGGTTACATGAAGCATTTGAAACCTTTTTCTCGAAAATATTTAATTTGCCTTTAATTGAAAGCTCTCCTTCAATAAAAGCCACTCTTAGTGAGTATATAATAAAGGAATTTCCATTTTTTTTTATGAATGAATCATTGCGAAGTAAAAATTTCTCTGATTTAATAATTTTTTGTAAGCGGAATTTATTTCACACCCTTTTACATCAGAGTACAATCTAGCAATTGATAATTTAAGCCCTCCCCGCCTATCCCGCATATTGATGCAATTTTCCACATACAATTTTGGTTCTGATGACAATACAATATAGGTACACAGATCTATATTTCTGTCTATATTTATGTGCATTCAAAATGGCGTTCGCCACAAAATGGTGACTTTTCTGGTCTCTAACAATCTCCAACCTTGATATGGATATCAAATAAAATGACTTGGAAATTAGAATCAAATAAAATGACTTTGAAACTAGAATACTACAACAAGAAAAAAAAAATAAGTCAATTTGTTATTGAATAAAAAATAAATTTTTTTTTTTAAATTAGCATTTCAAGTGTATGAAAATAATTTTTTTTTTTCCTTCGAAAAAAAAAAGAAAACTTTTTTTAAAATTTTCTTTCTGATTTAATTTTTACTTGTAATTTATTAATATTCATATCAGATTTTTCCTACAAATATTTCTTATGTTCAAAGAAGAGAAGAAAAAAACCTCAACATTTCCGTAAGTTTTTACCTTTTCAATGTTAAATTAATATTTTTTCATTCTGTAATTAACATTTTAAACATTAAAATGTTCCTTAAACTATCATTAAATGAAAAATGAGCCAGATTAAATCATACACTAATATAACATTATTTTCATTGGAATTTTATTTTAAAAAAAAAACAGCAACAACTAACCAATCTACCTTTGCTCGATATGATGACCATTAACAAATTCAAAAAAATACATGATTAAGTTTCTATTGCATTTCTCTCTCTCGTGTACTTTTCCCTGCCAATTATTTGCATGTTAAGTGGCTATCTAATCGACATGCACTATATTAACATACACATGACAAACTATTCTAACATGCATTCGAATTCGAATTTATACACATTTGAGTTGTTCGATATGATTTATATTCCCTGAACGGAAATTCAACTAAATCATCAAAATTTATACATTTGATGAAAACATTTCTTGTTTTTTTCCTCTCGAATGAATAAAATATTATTTTTCATATTTTATATATATAAAATTAATATTGATTTAGGCAAAAGCCTTTATAATAAAAAAAAAAAAAAAAAAAAGTGTAAATAATTGAAGCGTAGTCACGGTAGATGCAGAAAACAGACAAAAAGGATAAAAAGCTTCATGCCACTTTTTTTTTTTTTTTTCTTTTTTTTCATTGCAGAAGACGCAAATACATAAGAGACAAAGTATTTTTATAAATTAACTCTCCGCTATTCACATTCAAGAGTAAAACAAATAAACTCAAGACAATCGACAGAGGGATTAACAATTGTTAATAAGAACGTGAAAAGGAAACTAATTCAGTGCTTTGCTGTTCCCGCTATAGAAATATATAACGTTTGTTTGCATTGAAGGCGACACAAAAAAAACTTTTATTTCATATTAGCATCAATATCGAAGGCGATATGTCCTCTTCCCCATTTATTAAAATCACTATTACGCGATCTGGCAGTTTTTTGTCAAGAAAGAAAGAAAGAAACAATCTCGACCTTAAGTTAGACACGGAGAATATCAAATTATTTAACAAATATATTTGTTATTGTGTTCATAACTTTGATTAGAAAAATAATTTCTTCCTGATCGTTTCCATTAGCTTAAGCACAAGAACAAGTTAAGTCCATCGGTAGTTACTAATAAGAAGGCTTTAAAATATTTCAAATTTTGTATTTTATATAACTTTTTAAATTTCTCTTAATAATAACTTAATATTAATTCTGAAAATTAATACTTTCTACTCGAGGATTTTTTTTTTCGATCATATTTCCAGTAATTCGAAGCAACTGCAGTGGAAGGATCGATCATATGAAGATCACATTCACATATAAAAAAATGATATTCTTACTTGTTGTTATCTTGACTTTTCTATCCAGGCATCACAAAAATTTATGTGTTTGCCATCTTTCGGTCGGAATTAGATCGCACACACACTATGATTGGTTTTTGTCCTTATGTTATGAACTGAAAATTATTTACATTTTCTTCATAGCGAAGCATTTTCTTTAATGCATAGAGTTTGAAGACAAATTTTAAATGATTCCGATTCGAAGACCTTGAGTGCAAACGATTAATTAATCAAATAGAAAATTAAAAATCTCTAACAACTACAAAAATCATCTTGTTTTCTTTTACTATGTGAACTATGCGAAGTTGCACTGCACTGCACTGAACTGAACTGAACTGAACTGAATTAAATTGAATTACATAAGATGTCCTTTATGCTAATGTATACAGCACAGGACACGAACCAATTGTCGGCCTATCTTGCAATCACATGTCTTACACAGAAATAATTGTAGGTATATCCAAATGCTTGAACCAGAAGCAGTATATGATTTTTTTTTCCTCTATTATCAACTGAAATATTGCGTAAGCTGCTCCATGTCTTTTGTTGTATCTTCACATGGAAATAAAAACTTTAATTAAAATTTCTTTTCTTTTTTTTTCTTTTTTTTTTCTTAAAAGGACAATTATTTAGGTATACACGTAGCATATATAATAACTGTCCCCATAAATTCAAATGAGAAAATATTGCATATTCCAGTAAATTCATAATTTTTGTTTTACTTATGCTTATCATAGCATATCAATTATAAGTTAATTTTTGATTTCCTTCACATGATTTTACGCGCGACATACAAACTGTATAATACTACGATGTATACTTTATACATGTATATGCGATGTATACTTTTATGCGCAAATATCAAAATGTCAATTAACATTTTCTCTTCATAACATACTTTGACGACTAATATATAAGATATTTGTGGCATACTTTTATGCGCTGTTAGCAAACTGTTCTTACTTACGTAACGTACGGAAAGCAGTAATATGTAATTAAGTAAAAGAAGAATACTCATTTTAATTGCATCTGGAAAATGCAATTAGACGTATAAAGTTATGGTATCACATGACACCATTGGATCTATGTTCACCTTAAAATATATATATATATGTACATATATATACAAGTCAAAACCCTCATTCTTTTCTTAATTAGGGAAAGATATCTAGTCAGGGAAAGATATCTAATCAGGGAAAGATATCTAATCANGTTTTAATTAATAATTTTTTTTTTAAACTTTTATATTTAATATTAATTTTGTTTTTTTACGTTTTATATTTAATAATAATGTTTTTGTTCAAGTTTTATATCTAATAATAATATTTTAATATTCTCAGATTGTAGATAAAAATATATTCGTTTCAATCCCAAAAAGAAACTCTCCTCCTTTTTTCTTATAAATAAATATTTTTTTTTTGTTTAAATTTGCGCAAATTAAAGGTGATGTAGGTTTTGCAACCTACAAAATACTGAATGAGTGAAAAGAAAACACCTGCAATATGTTATAAACAATGCTAAACTACTATGTATAGATGGATGATGGATGCACAGATAACCAACCAACAAGGCAATGAAGTAAACAGAACCGTGTTGTTGCATTACAAATATCAAAAGTTACATAGAAACGTGTAAACGTGTAAAAGCTTATATATATATTCATATATATGTATATGTATATATATATGAAAAAAAAAAAACAAAAACATTTTCATATTCAAATGATGCACGCATAGTAAGCAATTCAAGAGGTACAGTAATTGCTGATAGAAATATTTCATTAATAATAAACAGAGAAAAATTGCAAAAAATGGGATAACATTTCAAACTAAAAATTATTGAAAACAAACGAAAAAGTTGCATTGGTCGTGAAGCGAATCAAATATATTTTATATAAAAATTAAATACGATTTCTAAAGTATTGCGAGAGACGCTGTATAGTCCGTTGTAGTGTAACGAATCTTAGACACCAGTTCATTAACAACTTGCACGACTTGCGTTGACTATGCAGAGAGTTATAATAATAATTAATTGAAAGCTGAAATTTGTGCCGAAATCTGAAAGAAGTGGTTGTTGAGAAGACCGACTGGGTTAAAATGTTTATGTATATTAAAGAAAAATGTGTGTTTTCGAATCTTTTGGTCTTTTTATTTCTAGAAACTGATTTTCGAAATTCCATTAGAAAATGTTTGATATGAAGTCAGTATAATTTCATTTTGGTCGCTAGACAATTAAATCCGATGAATTTTTTAAGTGCAATAAAACCGCATATAAACTCAACAGATTTTCTCGAGTTTATCAATATATATTAGACTTATTGAGAAAAGCTTATTATATATTAATCAAAATATTTCCCATCATTTTCTAAAACTTTTTACCAACTTTCTGGCAATATGGCGATGATACTAAGTCGAAAGTTGGCAGCGATCCAATCAACGACCGATTTTTACGCTTCTTCAGTATTTCGAAATGG
>KK351373.1:129136-140732 GCA_000671755.1 Glossina brevipalpis | reverse complement strand
GTTTTTCCTTTTCTTTTCTATAAACCAAAAAAAAAAAAAAAAAAAAAAAAATAAAAAAGTTTTTCATGCTTTTTACTTAAATTTAATTTTTGAAAAATTATCCAATAAAAATTTAGCTTTTTCGAAAGCTTTTTCAAAAATTCTCTCAAGATTTCATAAGAAAATAATTTCATTAAAATACTTTCTTAACTGCTAATCTTTAAAGAATGATGCCAATTATTGGTCAATATACTATAGGCGATGTAGCAAAAATATCATTTCAACTTCATCAGCAATATGGAAGAATTGTACGATTTAGTGGCTTAATTGGAAGACCAGATTTATTATTTATTTATGACGCTAACGAAATTGAAAAGGTAAAGTAATTTAAATTCAAAATCTTAATATATATTTATTTGAATAATGATATTAGTGCTATCGCAATGAAGGACCTACACCGTTTCGACCATCAATGCCCAGTTTGGTGAAATATAAAAGTGTAGTACGTAAGGATTTTTTTGGTGATTTGGGTGGAGTTGTGGGAGTGTAAGTTAAGAATTTTTTGATAAAACAAACGATTTATAAAAAAATATCCTCGTTTAGACATGGTGAAGCTTGGCGAGAGTTTCGTTCGAAGGTGCAAAAACCGATTTTACAATTATCTACAGTAAGACGTTATTTGCAGCCATTGGAATTGATAACCGAAGATTTTCTAGAACGTTGTGTAACATTATTAGATGAGAATAGCGAATTGCCTGAAGATTTTGATAATGAAATACACAAGTGGTCATTGGAATGTATATTTAATCAAAACAAAAAAAAAACCAAAAACCAATTAAAATATTTAATATATTTATAAAATTATTATCTAATATTTCTCTTTAGGCATTGGCCGAGTTGCTTTGGATACCCGTTTAGGTTGTTTATCTTCAAATTTGTCACCTGACTCTGAACCACAACAGATTATAGATGCAGCTAAGTTCGCGTTACGCAATGTCGCCACATTGGAATTAAAGGCACCTTATTGGCGTTATTTTCCGACACCTACATGGACTAAGTACGTTAAGAACATGAATTACTTTGTGGAGTAAGTTTTGTAAAGAAAATCATATGCCTTTTAAACGATTAAATTAATGTTATCTCTTTAAGGATTTGCTTAAAATATATAAAAAATACTACGGCTCGCTTAAAAACTGAAGGTCTAAGTAAAGATGGGGAAGCTTCTCTTTTGGAACGGGTAATAGTAAAAGAAAAAGACGAAAAGATAGCTACAATTATGGCTTTGGATTTGATATTGGTTGGCATTGATACGGTCGGAAAAAAAATTGAATAAAATTATAGATAAAGAATTTTAATAGAATTTTTATACAGATATCCATGGCCGTCTGTTCTATACTCTATCAATTAGCTACACGTCCAGAAGAGCAACTTAAGATACATGAGGAGTTAAAACGGCTACTACCAGAATCCAATACCCCATTAACCATAAATTTATTAGATCAAATGCATTATCTGAAAGGTTTCATTAAAGAAGTTTTTCGCATGTATAGCACTGTAATAGGCAATGGACGCACTTTACAGCAAGACACTGTTATATGTGGTTATCGAGTACCAAAAGGAGTAGGCATAGAGAATTTGAAAAAAAAAGATTTGTTTGATTTTACTGATAAATTTCTTTTAAAGGTTCAAGCTGTATTTCCTACCTTGGTAACCGGTAATATGGAGCGGTATGTCAGCGATGCTCATGCTTTTCGGCCCGAGAGGTGGCTAAAACCTCATCAAGGTGGCTTTGAAGGTAACTTGCATCCGTTCGCCTCTTTACCTTATGGCTATGGTGCACGTATGTGCCTAGGGCGACGCTTAGCCGATTTAGAGATGCAAATATTATTGGCTAAGCTTTTACGAAATTATAAATTAGAATATAATTATCCTCCGTTGGAGTATGCGGTTACATTTATGTATGCCCCCGAAGGACAACTTAAGTTTAAAATGCTAAAAACTTAAATAGAGAGTTTGTCTACAAATAAATTTTGTAAATTTTATTTCTTCTTCCAGGCTTTATACCATTTTTTAATGATCTTTAAATTTTCTTCAGCTTCTTCTTTGGTTTCGTTTGTTAGTTGATAAACAATATCGGATCTATAAGAATTTCTTGCCTCTTCTAAAACAATCCCAAATATTTCACATTCAATGTTAGATTGCAGCTTCTTTCCATTATAGTTACGCTCTTTCAGACGATCATAGAGTATTGTATTAGAACAAGTTGTTACAAAAACCGCCTGAAACCATCGTTCAGGAAAGAAATCGCAACTATGATATTCCACAATATTACCCCCTTGTTTCATTAAAGGTTCCAAGTAGTCCATTAACTGTAAATGCACCAATTAATATATTAAAAATAGCTTAACACCAAAAAAATGTACCTTATCTTCATCCAGAATTGGGCAATTATATTCGTCATTTGTGTTCTCTATGAATTTATGTTCTTTCGCCAGCTTAGAACAATCACGCCAGCACAATTTCAATTGTTCAGCCAAACGTTGGCACAAATAGCTTTTGCCAGTACCCGGCGTGCCGGTAATAAGAATGTTTGGCAAAGTCTCAGTGTCTTCATCTCCTGACATATTTCTCGCTTTATTTTCTTTTCTTCGAATATAAGAAAGTAATTTTAAGCGCTAAATGTAAAAAACTTATGCTTTTATATATTTAACGAAAAATTATTATATCGAATAATTAAGACAGAGATGTATGTTTTAATAACAGAGACAAAGAACTATCTCATTTCGCATTGGCTGTCTTCTCTGTCTTAGCGTAACGCAGTATGAATGATTAGTAACTTTTATCGACTCGTAGATATCGTAAATATTTTCGTAGATATTTAAAATTTTTTTTTTATTCTAATCACTTTAAGTTAAAATGTTAGAATCAACTTTCATAGAAATTTTTATTCTTATATTTCAAAAAGATTTTCTTCTTTATTCACATTTTCTCTAACGCCTTGAGCAAATAAAAATAAAAGTAGAAGAAATCATATTTCTTCCAAACCCTAAACAATTGACATTATTTTCTTTACTGTGAACCTCGATATATAAAGAAAATAGGTTCATTTTAAAAGCCATCAAATATATTTTGTTTTAAATATATTACAAAAGTAGCCATCAAAAAATTCAGATGAATGTGTAGATTCAGTTTTAAAATTGCAATAAATTAATTATCAAAAACTAACATATGACTTATGCAGTTTGCTTTACGAATTTAGTCCTTATTATTATTCCCTTAAGTACTTGTAATGTTGATATTTAATGCAAATATTATCCAATATAAATATAAAATCTTTCGATTGTAATTGAAATAAAAAGAGAAATCATTTAACTTTAAAAGCTAAATTTCGCGTTCTATTCTATAGCGTATACAAATATTATTCTACTTATTAGCATGGTTAATATATAAAACATTTTTTCCTGTATTCCTTTCCATGCGTTTGTAGTTTTTTTAGTTGTTGGCAACTCTTTGTTTAGTTGTACTGATTTAAAACATCTAACGGTACTCTATTTTTCTTTGTTATGCCAATGTTTCTAGAGGATGCATTTGTAGTAATAAAAAATTCCCAATCATCTTTATATAAGTGTACTGAGAATAACACTAACAATATCTAAGTGAATTATATCTCTCTCTACATCAAACCTAATGAGAAAATGAGATCGGTAGCAGTGACAATCGAATGAGATTGGCGTATAAGCGGCATTCGATTTTTGAATCTCGAGCTGGTGGCAACAAATATAAAATGGAGGATATAGATTCTAATGTTATAGAGAATTCTTCCTTAAATATATCAGAAAATCAAAATTACGATAATGCGAATTTACCAACGAACGAATCTTTTAATTGCAGCATTGATCAATCCAGACATTATCACATTCCTTATATATTAAATGGTGAATTGTATCAGATACAAACACAAGAGGGTGAAAATGTTACGGTGAAATGTTGTAATTGTCCGTCGGATCGTGTTTATCGTGGTAGCGTCCGATCTACCGGCAATTTTCATATGCATATTAAGGTGAGTTTAAAAAGTGAGTACAATAAATTTCGGCGAAATTTATAGTTTTCAAATCTTGGGAAAATGCAGCGTCGACATCCGGATTTGTTGGGCAAATTGCATAATATGAAAGTTAATGCACTGTTGGAGCGACGTGATCGTTTAATGCGAAATCGAAAATTTGGTAACCCTCGTCCTCATCGTAATACATCTACCCCAGTTAGATCTTTTAAATCTGAACCAATTTCGCAAACTCGAGATGATGTTCAACTTATGCCCACAGCAAGTTCCTCAAGGGAATTGAGTTTAATGCATACTCATAAATTAAAGATTAAAACTGTTTTTCGACGCCATCAACTTGAATCAAATGGAATGCGGCAGGAGGTAAGTAGAAAGAAATGTGTAAAAACTAAAAAAAAACTGTTTCGTTAAATTAATTTAAAAAAAAAAAAAAATTGCTAACAAATCTAGAATGGTGAACTGGAATTCATTTCAATCCTTTTATTCTTTCTGTTCCTTCACCAATACACGTGTTTATCTAATACTTAATATGTTTTGTGTTCTTTGCAATTTTCTTTAATCCATTTATTTGAGGTCAAAAGTTTAATTCAGCAGGGCCTGAGCTATCTTTATCATGCCTATCTAATAAGAAGAGAATTTAATAAAAACAAAACATAAAGAAAAACGAATTGGTTTCTACACGAAGTGTTAAATATAATCCGATGTGCAATAATGTGTTTCGTGTAAAATTTCGTGTGATCTATTCTTAATAAGAAAGAAACACATTTCTCAAGTTTGGGAATATTCTACGATGAATATATAAATATGCGACGTAAAACAAATACACACAATTTTATAGTTTCTTTATGTTTATCTTAGTTAATGAGTATCCCTAATACTATAACACAATTTTCTGGGTTCACAGTTGCTTTTGTGATTTTACCGTTACGAAAATATCTAAAAATGCTTGCAATTGTAGTAATGATTTGTCCTTTCATTTTTTTCACTCTCTTCGTCTTCGCTCTTCTTTGACATTTAAGTGTAATAAGGGAAAATACTTAAAAGTATCAAATAATGAATGCTTCGACGAAGATGTTCCTCTTGATTATAGCTTTAAAACAGCAAAGCAAAATGAAGTCAACTTAGAAGAAGAACAACAACAACAACAACAACAAATCGTAAGTAAAGTATATTAGAAAGAGAAGACTAAAATAATCCGACATTGAATTTTTTTTAGGCCTTCACTACAAGTGCGCAAAATCATATGGAATTGCCAACGACACACAACACACAACAAGCCGTCGATAGCGACAATGGCGGCCGTTCATATGACCATGAAAATGTATCGACAGTATCCCCTGTAATTAATTATGTAAAAAGTTGTAACTTTTCTAATGGTATTGTTATTGATAATGAACGAAACTATCACATGTCGAATATAAAACCTGAACATTTTTCAACTGGCGAAGAAGCAGCTAATCCCACTACACTTCCAGATTCTGCCGCTTGTTTTTCAACACAAACTACTTCCACAGAAAGTTACAATTCGTTGCAAGGAGACATTCCAGGCACTTCAGGCACTGAAACGGGCAACCGAGATAACAATTATTGGGCAGATATAATATTACGAATTGAGAAATTTTTAAAGGAAATTCAAAGCGAAATGAATGTTCGCAATCAAATTGAAACGAATCGTATTTATTTGGATATTGCCAAATTTAAATTTCTTCATCCAGATTTTCGTTACAATTGGTAATAATTTATTTAAGTACATACACGAGTGAATTTTCTTTCATTCGAACGGATTATTTGATTTATTATAAAAATCTTATTTGCTCTTGAAAGCTTAAAGATGAATATGAATAAAGCGATTGATATCTTGAAAACGTTATTAAAAATCCAAACTTAAGATCTTAATTTGCCAGATGCATAAATATGTGGAATTCATGTGTATCTCAAAGTCGTTAATTCCTACAGTTGTTAGTGTGTTATACGCGACATTATAACTGAAATTAGATCTCTTGAAATAATTTTTGTTATTTGTTGTGTAATAATGAGGCCTTTAATCATTTTTTTTATTTATTTGTTTGCTTTTATGGATGATGAGGTTCTTCTAATGCAATAAACAATTAAATAAACAATAATTTAACATAAGGCACGAGACTCAGAAAAAAATTATTTAAAGAATCTTGGAAAAACGTTTTAAGCGAAATCGATCGCAACGATGTACAAAAATTAGGCTAAAGATGGAGTGAATATGAATAGACTTTAAAGGAATTTGATGCAGTTTTCTCTTGAAACAGTTTTTTTCTTTGAATTATAAATGAGAAAATGGAAAGTTTACGAACAGCAATAGTACGGTGTCTAAAAAGAAATTAGCTCTATAGTACAAAGTAGTGTTTGTGGTTATCCGTTAATGCGATCGGCTGGAGAATTTTTACTCCTTGAAGACTCATTAGAAAATCTTGGATAACCTAAAAATTATTTTAATTTAATACCATATTAAGCAAAAGCATTAAAGACCAAGCTAAATTTACTAAATGTGAATTCCTTTGATAACTTAACATGACTATCTTTTAACATAGAGTCACTAAACGTTCGCTTCCCTGTACTATGAATAGGTGTCGGAAAATGATACGTATGCTGATCTTGATAATTAGTAAGTTTCATAAACTACTTTTGCTACCAGCTCCTTATTCCTTATTATTTGGCCGGAGTATATACTAATTTTGCAAATTTTCTGATCTCACAAAAGTTTCTTCTAAGCTTAAATTATTTTACATAATTTTACAAAATTTTCTTTCTGATTCGTTGAAAGCTTTGCGCACTAAACTCAAAAATTTATGGAAAAGAATTAGTAACGTGAGTTGTTGGTTTTATGGAATGCATTTAATACGAGCATATTAAACTCAAATAATAATTAATTACTATAGAGACTGTATAGTAAAAAGGATTCAAAGCGTAGTATTTATATGCACTTAGATCCCTAGTTTCTTGTTATATTTATATACGAAATTTCACCTATATGTCCCATCATTATTTTGCTTTTGTTTATAACAGCCAACAACACGATATACGATATATTTTGATATTGATTTAATTTAGGAAATTTTATTCCTTGAATGAAAGAAGCAAAAAGTGGTCAGGTAGGTGATCACTTTTTTTCAAGTAATGTGAACTCATTATGTCCAACTAATAAGTCATTTATTGATTGAATTCTACATTAATAACTTTGTTATTTATACCGAAGGTGAGGGGTGTATTTCATTTTATTAGTAAAGCCCAGAAAAAACTTCCGAGACCCCACAAAGTTTATATATTCTTGATCAGCTTCAAATTTAGATGCATGTCATGTCCGCCTATACGTCTGTGTAATATCTTTAGTAAACACTCTACTGGACTCTAAAAAGAAGATATTGGGCTCAAATTTGAAACATCTGAAGTTCTTGCATGCAGGTTGTCATTGAAAATGGGCACATATGGTCAAAAGATATACCTACAATGTTTGTAGATTTAAGAAAGATGCTTCAGAAACTAAACACAAAAGTAAAGAGATAAATACAAAACTGAAAGAATAATATACAGGAAGAAAAAATAAGTTATCAAAACACTAGAAAAAACTATGAGTGACAAAAACACAAGAATCTTCCCATGTATTTCTTGAAATTAAGTTTAAAATAACTTAAACACTACTTTTCATTGGAGTTATTACTGCAATTCTAACTAAGGTCTTCATTCTGACGACTGGTCTGATTTATCTTTTTTTCTTTTCTTTTTTTTTTGTTTTTACAATGGATAGATATTATCGACATTCAAGTAATTTTAATATTTCTGCATCTCGAGTTCTATATACTTATTGGATACATTTCAAACAAAAAGATGTAATTGTCTCGCTCACACATTTGAACTATTCACAATAGCTAAGTGAATATTTGCAATTGACTTTATTGCAGATGTCCATGTGAATCCATTCATTTAGATTTACATTTTTGTTTAGTTTTCGGTATTTTCCCTGTATAAGATATTTTTTGTGTGCTTTATGTAAATAAAGAATTATAATAAAAATATTATAAAAAAAAACGTATAACTATGGAAAAGAGAATAAAATCGAAAATTGATGAAAAACCATTAATAAATTACTCTGATGCTGAAGAAGAGCAAACTCTAACAGCTGTGACTTTTGATAAATCAAATGAAGAAAGCGACGATGAAATATTAATTGGACCTAAAAGTTCCAATGAACCACCACCACTCATAGTCTTAACAAACGATGGTCATATGAATTCGGAACAACCTATTGTATGTTTTATGTGTGATTTCACTTATTCATTAATTCAATGAGTCATTGTGTGCTTATGAAAATATTTGCAGGTATTTAAGACCACACGTACAGTGCCAGAAAAATTAGGACCATCTAGTGAACAAGTTAATTTATCTACGGAACCATCAACATCACAAGCCGCCCAACAGCGTCCAACATTTCTATTACGCTCTCGTACAGCAGCCATTCATCAAGCCAATCAAGCCGACATCTATGAGGTATTTGTGAAAATTTACTTTCCTGCTTGCCTAAGCTGAGAAATTTTCATTTTGCAGAGTTTAGATTACGATGTTTGTGAAAATGCTCTATTTCAAGCGGAACAGAAACGTCTTTCAGGCATTAGATGGACATCGCGTAAAGATATATTCCGTTGGATTATATTTATACAGATTGGTATTATAACAGCTCTAGTAGCTTGTACGATCGATATTATTATAGAGGAGTTAAGCGGCCTGAAATATAAATTTTTGAAACAATGTAAGCGTGTAGATTTGTTCTTCAAAGCTCCTCAAGTTTTTGATTTATACGTACTTTTTTGTAGCGGTGGATAAGAATATTTCCAACGATGGTGACTTAGTCTTACCATATTTATATTGGCTCATTTTAAGCATAATTCCAGTTACTTTAGGCGCCTTCATGGTAACTTATATAGAACCTGTTACGGCTGGAAGTGGTATGCCTCAAGTTAAATGCTATTTAAATGGTGTTAAAATACCGCGAGTAGTTCGTATTAAAACGATGACCGTTAAAGCCATAGGTGTCATAACTTCCGTAGTTGGAGGCTTGGCCGGAGGCAAGGTATTGTATATTAATTTTGAAAATTTTTTTTTTTTTTTTTCATTCAAAGACTCCTATATTTTTAATTTAGGAAGGTCCCATGATTCATGCCGGAGCAGTTGTAGCCGCCGGTATATCTCAAGGCAAAAGTACAACCTTTACAACGGATTTTCGTATATTCAAAGAGTTTCGTGACGACCATGAAAAGCGGGACTTTGTTTTGGGTGGAGCGGCTGCTGGTGTGGCTGCTGCTTTTGGAGCACCGATAGGTGGCATGTTGTTCTCTTTAGAAGAAGCGGCAAGCTTTTGGAATCAAAATCTGATATGGCGAACTTTGGTAGCATCTATCATAAGTTCTTTTACTTTGAATGTTGTGTTATCTGCTTATCACGGTTTAAATGATTACACTTTCGTGGGTCTTTTCAATTTGGGCAAATTTGAGCAGCCTTTAACTTTTAACTATTACGAATTACCAATATTTACGTTGTATGGCATAACGGGCGGTTTGTTGGGTGCGTTTTGGAATATGTTAAATACACGTTTGAGCCGGTTTCGAGAGAGATTTATTAAAGCGAAAGCAGCTAAAGTTTTCGAAGCTACACTTGTGGCTATGTTAGGTGTTTCAATGGCTTGTGCAATGATATATTTCATAAACGATTGTCGTCCTTTGGGCAACGATCCTACCGAATATCCTACTCAAGTAAAAAAAGTTTTTTGAAACACATAAGCGAAAAATATCTTTAATTAATTTTATTTTTTTTTTTCTTAGCTATTCTGCGAAGATAATGAATATAATGCGGTTGCTGCTTTATGGTTCCAAACGCCTGAGGCTACAGTTCGATCTTTGTTTCATGATCCTCCTGGTATAAAATTTTTACCAAAATTTTATTAAAGAAACAACATTTAAATCGAATTTCTTTTTAGGTTCTCATAAAATCTTAACTTTAACTACGTTCACTTTGATTTATTATATGTTCTCTTGTTTAACTTTCGGTCTCAATGTCAGTTTAGGAGTATTTATACCAACAGCATTAGTGGGCGCTGCTTGGGGCCGTCTCGTGGCCATGATCGTTTATTATCTGTTTCCTAAAGCAGTATGTGAAATGTTGGATTTTTTTTCCATTTTCATTTCATTCATTTCATGTATATTTTTAAATCTTCTTTGAGGGTTTTTTAAATCCTGGTAAATATGCTTTGATTGGAGCTGCTGCTAATTTAGGCGGCATACTACGTATGACCATTAGTTTAACGGTGATTTTAATGGAAACTACGGGAATGGAGCCAACTTTCTTTTTTCCTATAATTTTAACTCTAATTAGTGCAAAGTGGGTCGGTGATTATTTCAACGAAGGTATCTATGATATACAAGTGGCCGTTAATCATGTGCCTATGATGCCATGGGAACCCTTGCCGCTTTATCGAGGATTGAAAGCATCGAATATTATGAGCTCACCTGCTATATGCATTAAATTAGAGGATAAAGCCAATTACATATATGAAATATTAACGCGATACAAACATAATGGTTTCCCGGTAGTAGAGGAGGTTCGAGAGGTAAGCAATAAAATTTACAAAAATCTTATTTTTTCATTTAGTTTGCAATATTTAGAAATATACGTTAAAGAATTTAAATTAGTTATTTCGCGATATAGTCATCTCTGTGCCCTAAGTAGAAATATGCATTAAAGACTCCATATTTGCTAAGTATAGTGGTTTGATTTGACCGATCTTTCTTTGTTTTTTTTTTTTCATTCATTTTAAAGATGTTTTTATGTCGGAATTATACGTGCCCACAAAAGCTTAAACATGTCAAATAATTTTGAGAAATTGAAAATTTCAATATACTTTCACATCTTCACATAACTTTCGATCAATATTATTATATATCCTAAGTAGATTTGGCGACTACTTGCGCCAGAGAAAATAAGTAAATAATTTGGTCTAAATTCTCAAACAATTGTAAATATCTCCTGACTGGTATTTATTTATTTGCTTTTTCAATAACGTATTTAGAATGAACGGTCTTCGGGTCGTGTATGTGGCATAATTTTGCGATCTCAATTAATTGTTATTCTATTAAAAAAAATGTTCGAAGAGAAGAAACGTTTTTGGGAGAAAGAAGTTTCGATTCAAACTTTTCGTGAATTTTATCCACGTTTTCCTTCCATAGAGGTAAGTTTTTATAATTTTTTTATGATTACGTTTCTCTAACCGGTTTTCATTTATAGAATGTTCAATTGCACGACGATAAAGTCGATTACACTGTTAATTTGAATATATTTATGAATCCATCACCGATCTGTTCCAATGAGGTAAGTTTAAATAATTTTCGAAATTTTTTTTTTTTTTTTTTTTTTTGAATATTTTAAAATGTTTTTTTTTTTTTTCTCTCTCTCTCTTTTTTTTCCAAAGCACGAATCAGTGCCGAAAATTTTTAATAAATTTCGTGCTTTAGGTTTACGTCATTTAATAGTAACGAG
>KK351373.1:71397-106632 GCA_000671755.1 Glossina brevipalpis | reverse complement strand
TTTTTTTTTTTTTTTTTTTTTTTTTTTTTTTTTTTTTTTTTCCCCCAAAAATTAATCAGAGGACCGCGTTTTTTAATTTAATAATAAATAAACGAATGAGTGATTTTTATTGATCTAGAATATAACGCGTTTTTTATATACAGACACTTTACTGAACGAACGAACGAACTAACATACATGTATAGGGCCCTGCAGCAGCTCACTCACTCACTCAATTAATGAATAATTATTAACAACAAATTTTTTGTTTTGCTATTGTTTATTACCATAAACTTTTATTTATGTACAAAAAAATGTATTTTTCATTTCATTTAACAGAATTTACATAATTTTTTTTTTCAAATTTCCTTTTATTAAATGCTCACACAGAAGTATTTTATAAAATTGGCTTTTTGCCTGAAAAATCTCTAATAAAAAAAAAAAAGCACTGAAAAACTCAAGGTGGGTTTTTGATGGGCGGTGATTGATGTTGATGATGATGATCATGTGTTGATGATAATAATAATAGTGGTAGTGGTGGTGGTGGTATTAGTAGTAGTAGTACTAGTAATAGTAGTAGAGTAGTATGTATGTGTAAAAGTATTGTATTGAAATAATAAATTTTTTTTACAATTTTTTTGGTAGTTGTTGTTAGTTTGGTGTTTGTTGTTTGGCTAGCAATTAGTTTTTTTTGTTTTTTTTTTAGAGATAAATAATAAAACAACAACAACGATTTTTCTTATTATTATTTTTTGTAAATAAAATTTAAG
Organism: Glossina brevipalpis; assembly: GCA_000671755.1. Lineage (NCBI taxonomy): Eukaryota > Metazoa > Arthropoda > Insecta > Diptera > Glossinidae > Glossina > Glossina brevipalpis. The sequence goes on along the minus strand of KK351373.1, from coordinate 105,883 downwards.
CCTTTGGTTTGACCTGGTACAAGAAAAATCGAAAAGAAGAAGTAAAAAAAATCAGAGAAATGCAAAAAAGCATTGATTAGTAATTGATTGTTGCTCTGGTTCGATTGATTGATTGATTGATTTGATTGATTGATTAAAAGTCGTTTCTTTGTTGAACAAAAATTTAGGATGGTAGTAAGGGGGAGGAAAAAATAAACTGTATATCGAAAGAAAAATTAAAAAAAAAAAGCTATAATCGCTTTAAAAGCGAAAAATCTTTTGAATAATACCCACCACCTCACAGAAATCTTCTCAGGGATTCAGAGTTAATTTTCGAATTTGAACCGTGAAAATCAATCTAATTATATATTTTACACTACATCAGTCGTCTTTCAATCAAGTCAGCGCGCCACTCTGTCTAGTTTTCTATCCAGCTCGGGGTGGTATTGTTTGTAAACATATTTCAATGCTACAAACCACGAAACGAAAGAGTGATGATACGATGCGCACCACACCACAACACGCCATCTTTCAACTTTTACTGATTTCGATAAAACTTTTTTGTTCAATTTTTACAACACATCAGAGATTGTTTTCATAGGAGAGAAACCGCAATCCCTTTTGAACAAATGAAAATTTCTTAATTAAAAAAAAAAAAACTTCTCATAGAAGCGAGCGGCTTTTTCTTTCCATTTCTTTCGAAATTAATTCGTGACATTTATTTCTTCTTTAAGCAAAATTGAGCAAAATTCTTAGCTTTTGCCCGAAAGTCACAGAAATTAGTTACTTGGCGGTTTATATAACATCATATAAGACGCCCTATATCGGTTTTTTCTCAATTCAAAGCTAAAACTTCAAGTATATGTGTTGTGCTTAAAAATCTTTATCTTTTAAAGCGGTATTCTTTAAAAATGTTTTTAATTTTTAATGAAAATTTTCTTACTTTAGTTTAAGAATAGTTTTTTTTTTTCAATTTTCAAAAATATTTGCAGACACACACATACAAGGGTATTGTAATTTTGAACAAATGCTCCTAAACTACATAATCTTCTGGTGGTAGGTATGTGTAAGATAACAGTATTAAATTTCCAAAGGTTTTAAAAAATAAATACAATGCAGCCCATTACATATAAAAATTAATTAAACACAAGATATTAAATATTATAACAAATATCCATCATTAATTTATTTCTCACATCAATAAAAAAAAGATTTTTTGTTTTTTAAAAATAAATCATTCAGGGGATGTCCATAATACGATAATAGTCGGAAAGAAATGGGGGAGAGAGAAAAAGGCAGAGTGTCCGCCCCCGATCGATCTATAAACGGATCGTATTAAATTTTGTTTTTCAGTAAATCATAGAAGTGGTCTACTGAATATCGCCCATGAAGAGAACGATATACGCATGGCTTTTAATCTGAAGATCAAAATGTTTTCGTCTAAATAATATTACCAAGTTAATTAGGACTGTAATACTACTAAAGATCGTTTCGCACATTGTCTGCAATATACTAATATTATGTCCACATATCAAACGTATCAACAGTAATTTAATTCTCCCCGTTCTCTTGTTTCTATCCTTACAAAAAATTCCCTTTATACACTTATTGTGAGGAGCGCTTTTGCAGAATTCCTGCTTTTATGTTGTTTTGTCATTTTAGATCAGTCGGCAAGGACGGCAGCTCATAGCTTGGGTAAACACGTCTGATATTCGAGCGCAATTGATTACGTGAAAGATCATTTGGCGGAAAAACAATTTCGCAAAGTAAATTGATAATAAAGCTCTAATTTTTATTACTATTTCTTTGGAGATGTATAAAGTAACTCCGGTTTATGCTGAGAACCTGAGAACTAACTATCGTTTTTGAAGGCAACGTAACCAGTTTTATTAACGAAATTTATATCCTCCAAATACTTGAAAGAAGTGCGGCGTTAACTTTTCATAATTTTCATATTTTATTTTAAGTCAAAATTTAATAATTCTAAAAAAAAAATATCCTACACTTAAATTTGTATCCACCGAGACCATATTAACAGGACCACTACATGCAATTTTCTTAAAATCGATCTCGAGAATTTTTTAATTCTAACGGATCATTTTTATATTCTTTATAATTGATTATGAAGATAGTGTTCCTACCTTCCAATTTTGCCTCCATTTTATTTATTTTTTTGTGACTTGGGGAGAACCCTCCAGATCAGAAGAAAGTCGAAGTAAAACGGAATCAGAGGGAGAGAAAGAGACAAACAAAAAGAGGGGAGAGAGGGAGGGAAAGAAAGAGAGAGAGCGGGAGAGAAAGCAAGAAAGAAAGAAAGATAGACAGAGATAGAGGAAGAAAGACACAGAGAGAGACAGAGAGAAAGAAACAGAGAGCATTCGCTTAAGAGTTTGTCCATCCGTTAAGCTCTTTTGGTTAGATGTGATCTACTTAGTAATTTTATGTCTAGACAGCTAGTAATACTATTTGCTGAATTTTTACTTGACGCTTTAAATATTTGACAATAAAATTCATCATCAAAAGCTGAAGTTTTCTTTGATCATACAGACAAGGTGAACAAATGGCAAAAAAAATTATACATTGAGTCGAATGATAGGTAATATTATAGCCGCATTGCAAGGCAGATCACAGAGACGCTACAAGTCGTAAAGAATTTGTCTGTTCAAGGTTTCTTGAATTAACAAAATTTGCTTTTGCAACAAAATTGATATTGATGGCATTTTTTGGAACTATTGCGCCGAAATATCGTATCTGCGGTAAAATTACAAAATATATAAAAACAAAGAAATGTTTTTTTCGTTACGACTGATGACCGGTCACAATGCAAGAATACGATCGTTAGTTTCGTCGAAGAATATAGAGTATCTAATATAGCTAGCTCTATAATAAATAATAGAACAACTATGCACTCATCTTGGTCATAGTGATCATTAATGAAATATTAGTCATATCGAGAAACAGAAGTATATAATTGCGGATTATTATTTAAAAAGAAATTTTTTTCCATTTAATGATGGATAAGTTTATCTTTTCTTTTCGATTAAAATTTAAAATATAACTAAAATTCTAAATATAACAAATAAATTACATAAAAAGCCTATGAGATAAAAAACTTACCAATAAGCCATCTTCGTCCCATCGTTCATTTTTAATTTCATTGCTCGGCAAATCAGAGTTTACTTCTATATTAATGGTGTTTGCGTTCATAAGTGTATTGCTCGCATTATTATTATTAGTTAAAGCATTATTATTAAGAGAATTCGTTGAATTTGGATTGGTTAAGCGATCTACATATTTTGACCATGATTTCACTTTATTAACTGGCTTTTCGCGTTCAGCCACATCCTCAGATTCAGTGTCCAATAGTTCGATTGTAATACGACAGTCAATTTTGTACTAAAGGGTGGGAGGGAGAAAATAAAAATTCATTTTAATAAAGTTCAAGTTATTCATAGGTAGGTTGATAGATAGATATAACGTACCATATAAATTTTGAAGCAATTTTCTTCATGAAGCATTTCTTCGGCTTTGCGTTGATACAACATTTCAGCGTTAAATCTTAAATGAGCTTTGCGGCACAAACCGCCCGCAGCATTGTGCTTCTGCTCTTGATGAAATAATTCAACGCATTCTAGTGCCGTTCTTTCCGTAACACAATTTTGCAGCTGTCGTACAGCGTTCGAGACCACTTTATCTAAAGTGAATGATATGTAAGCGTGTATGCCAAACATTTCACGCATTGAATCTTCAAATGTATTCGAATCCATATTACCGTCCAAAACACTCTTTAGCATATCCAGAAATGTCGGATAATAGTCTTCAACTGCTATTTCGTTTTTAGGTTTCAGCCTTAATGCTGTAGCAATATTTTCGCGACGATTTGTTTTATATTTTTGCTCTTCGGTCGCTATAATCCGAGCACGTTCAAGCATGGTACGTAACCGTTCGCATAGTATAGCATGCAAACGGAAAAATAAATACCAATTGTTGTTAGCAAAGAAAAGTGTATAAGCTTCGTCTAAATGTTTGCTAATAGCATGCGGCGGTATAATTATATCAGTTGTGGCCACCACTTGTTGTTCATCTTCTTGTTTAATTTCCATTTTAATGTCGTCTATAGCATTTGAATTGCAAATATTAGTAGTAGCACCGTTTGATGATAACTCCGCATGCTTAGCCGCCGGAGTAGAACTGATCGTCGCTGTGGTCATCGTTGACATCGTTGCCGAAGATATTAAACTATTTGGTGCTGTAACTATTATTATATTATCATTAGTTAAAGTTGATGATGTATTGTAGTCACATCTTCCATTATTTGTACCTTTATCACTATTATTTACAACTTGTGAAGTAATTGATATTGGACTAGTGATAGATGAGGAACTACTAGTAGTTTTGCTGCTATCAGTCGTAATATTTGATGTTTGATTATTATTATTATTATTATTATTATTATTGCTGCTACTGCCACCGATAGTTGCCGATGATATATTGGTATTAGAGGCATTTACATTAACAAATATATTATCTCTACCGCTTGTACTGCTGCTGCTTTCCATATTTATATTAACATTAGAGGATAAATTTTTATCTATCATTGCTGCCGTGGATGCTGTTTGTGTTATGGTTAATGCAGTCGTTGTCGTTGTTGTTGTTATATTAAGCGTTGAGGAGGTTGATAAAGTGGCTATCGTTGTCGTATTTGTTACATCTGTAGTAATTGCATGATTGATGATAATTGCAGGATCTTTTGCGTCCATAACGCTGTTATTACTGCTATTGCTGCCAATTTCGGTTTTTACAAGATTACTATTGTTGCTTAAAATGGAATTGGTCGATAAAGATGAGGGTGATGTTGTTGCCGTACTATTTGAAGAAGTACTTAATAATGTCGTAGTTGCCATCGATGCTATTGAGGTGGTGATTGTACTTAAGGCATTAGAATGCAGGGAAGAAACGCTATTTTTATTGCTGATAAATTTTTCCCTACTGCTAGTGCTGCCACTACAATTGGCTGGATCTAGATCCATTTTTTCGTTGTCATCTGCTGAAAATAATATAAATTTCATATAAGTAAAATATGAGGAACAAAATTAACAAAAAAAAAAAAAAAAAAAAAAATGTTGCTACACAAATCTTTGGAAAAATCTTATAATACAATATAATACTCAATTAATTTAGACGTAAAAAAAAAAAAAAATTGATTACTGACAATAAGTGCAGAAAACGTCTATACGCTTGCTTGAAGAAATATGGAAATTGGCTCCGGTAGAAGAAGAAGAAGAAGAGAAAAAAAAATTAGTCAATGTAAAAAAAGTAGTTCGTTCCAGTAAGTCAGTTATTACGAAGCAACTAAAAATATCTAAACTTTTGTCCTCCTTAGTATGAGAAAAAGGGAAAATTAATTTCTCCTCCTGCTCTAATCTATTAGGTTGAATGAATTTTGGATTTAAAAATTTTTTAAATTTTAGCTAAATTATACCTTCGGCTTGCTGCATACATGCATGCCCATTAATTGAAAGATTCAAAAGTTTTACGATTTATTTCTGTGTTCTATGTCCCAAAAGGACTTGAGCTGGGTAAACGGTATTCGTTTTCACATGAGGTGAAATTGTTATAATTTTGGAAAATTGAAATCTCTTAGTATTTGTGACTTGTTTAAACAAAGAGCTATTCTCCCGCCAAACCTTTTTTATAGGTTTATAATGACCCACCCTTTCCTTTATTAGCCGATATTTGCTATTATTTTTATTTCAAAGAATAAAGCAAGAATAAAGTTCAAAAGCAAAAACTGGTCAATAGTAACTTTTTTTGGAAGTAAATGGAAGTACACACACACACACACACTCACACACCACAAATGTATTCCTATTTCACTTACCGTCTTCCCTTTCGTCATCACTAAGTGGTTGACGTATCGCAAAGAAAAGATCAGGCACAAATTGACGGAGTATTTGTTTGATTTTGGTTTTTTCTTGTTTCTGTATGCCAGTTTGACGTTTCACGTGATGTATTAGCAAATTGGCAGCGTCATCCAGAATTGTTTTGTCTTTATAAGGCAATATTAAGTGTGGTCCAGTGACTGGTTCACCATTATCATCTTCTTGATCGTGGCGCTTTAATTGTAAAATCGAGAACAATAATTAGTTCATAGTACACATAAAAAGTTCATAACAATCTTTGGTTTAGGGATGGATGTGTATTATGGTACGTTACCTCATCATATAAAGTTTCAATTTCATTGAACAAACTCTTGGAACGTAGGGCTTTCATGTCGTTGGGTTTAAAGTTGATGGCTTGATGATCTAATGACTTCAAATAATACTTTTCATTTTGCTCTCGCCATTGTTTGTTAAAGGACTGCAAAGAAAAGCAAGCAAAGCAAATCAGTCAGTAGTGAGCATAATGAAGATTCATTAAATCATAGTTAAGATTTTTTTTTTTTTTTAAATACCTTTTGAGCGTCTCTCCATTCTTCTTCTTTGACTTTAAGACGTTTTAATACTATGGGTACAGCGACAGCGGGATTTTTCTTTAATCCTTGTATGATTTCCCCTGCCTTATCACCATAGATACGATAAATGGCTCTCTGATGTATTGTTTGCGATGTGCCTCCTAAATAGTCATCAAGATGGTATCGGGCTAAATCTTCAGGAGACATGCGTGACATTTTCTTTTGCACGCCCTCTAACACTCTGATAGTAGCACTATTAGTTTCGATAACGACATCCAATTCAAAGCGTTCATCTTCCGTTCTGTGAATATTCCTTACATTTAGAATTTTTATTTTAATGAAATGTCAAAAAGAAATCATATTCAACAGAAGTAATAAAAGAAATTCAAGAATGAAAAATGTAAATTCGTTTGCTAGCCAACCTGTAAATTGTTTCCTCAAATTGAGTTTTGCGTGATGTGACAAAAGTTGAATCCTCGCTGGCCCAAGTGGGAAAAGAGACCCATTTGTCGTTGAGCACCTCACGACACAGAGCTGTACGTCCCGAGCATTTTTTCGGTATAGTGGATTGCGGCAATGCACAGTAGGAGGCTCCCAAACGTTTGCATGAAGCCAAATCGATTTCTTGAGTATGATCATTTGCTTGCAGGCTGTTCTGGCGATCATTTACGTTGCCACCAGTAGTATTATTTGCTCCTGAACTGCTATTACTGCTGTTTTGGCGCTGAGCTGCCTGCAATGGTATGCCTTCTAAATGCCCTCCAGTTATACCACAAGCAGAGCCGCTGACTTGTGACACAGGTGGTCCTAGGAAATCCGTAAACCAACGCAATAAATCCGGAAACTTGCTTAAAAACGGTGAAACTAGATTCAGAAGTTCAGTCTTTGATACAATTTCTTCTGTGTACAGTGTGAGGCAACGCAAAAAATTTTCGTATACTTCAGGACTACGTAGCGCCTTACGAACCTTATCGAAGAAGGCAGCATCTTGTATACTACATTTTCGTGAAGCCTCCGAAAAAGAAATATCGCGGCAAATGGGTTTATGCCGTTTGGTAGGTGGTGCTCCCGAACTTAAACTCAATTCACCGTCAGCATGTCTTCGAGAACCAACATGAGGCATTTGACTATGGTAGGCATTTTGTGGAGTAGCAACGTAATTTAAACCACCAACATTGCTAACTGCACTACTTAAATGCTGCATACCCGCCCCACCAGCATTTGCTAATCCAGCACTTAAACTGCTATAACTGGGTGACTTTTTAGAAACATGGCCGCCCAAACCAGCAGCACTCATATTAGGACCTATAACGGCTTGACTGTTTTGATTATGACCATGATGATGATGTGACATATATTTCTGATTACCAGTCACTACGGAAGCATGATGATTTGCTCTATGTGAATCTTTGGAATCGTAAGAACCCCGTATGTTTCCACCTCCACCAGCACCACCACTTAAATGATGATGACTAGCTCCTGCCTGATGGTGCACATTCACATGTATGCCTCGATAATCTTTTTCATACATTAAATCGCCACCGGTGGCCAAGCTGTCACCACGCGATCCACTACCGCTAATAATATGGTTTTGCTGATTATTATTATAGGATGATTTAATGCTAACACTAGTATTTACGGTCGAAAGATTACCCAAAGCAGCTGCGTGCGCAGTATTGCCAAGTTGGGAAAGTGTAGCACCGCTACCTATATGCAAAGGTGAGCCAGTACTGCTACCGACACTACTACCTGCCGGTGACATTGTTATATGAGCACCACCACTTAAAGCTGCCATAGTACGTTTATGCTCATTGTGTGACTTAGTCATATACTGTTGAGCTTGATGATTAGTGGCATCCGGCAGAAATTGACCGAATTCTCGCAATAAATCTTCATCTTGTCCGAAAAGTTTAGCAACTTGTGTGTAAACCTCCTGTTCCGTAAGAGTTTTACCCTGATTAAGATTACTTGCGCTACCCTCCTTAATGACTTTTTGCTCTTTTTGATAAGTATGTAAAATCTCCAAGAACTTTTTGTATTTCTCGGGTTGGTTTTGAAAGCGATTCTGAAATAATAAGAGAAAAATCGAGTTAGTTGAATTATAATACGAAAACAATAAATTTCTTTATTCACTCACCTTGATTTTATTAACATAAGTTATGGCATGATTGAATTCAACCGGTTGCTGCTGTTGTCCCCCCGTTGTAGCCGCTGTTTCACCCATCATCATCGATTGATGAGCCTGTGAGATATGATGCAAGTTATGATGAGCGCCAGAAGTTGCACTCTGAGGACTTAGATCATTTATAGAATTAGGTGTGGGAGGACCACCCACTACTAAGTTGCCAGTTGTCGCTGCTGTAGTATTGCGTTCACGGTCACGTGAATAGTTTTGTGGCAAATTTGGGGCAGTGGCATTTACCGTCGCTACAGTTACTTGGCCCGATGCCGGTGATGTATTGGCATGAGGAGTATGAGTAGGAGTATGTCCCCCTCCGCCACTGCTCGGTGATTGTTGTGGGGGTGGTTGTAACGCATGTATGGTCGTCTGAGGTAGAGGTGTACCGCCATGCGTCATTAAATTTACTGCGCCACCAGACCCGCTGGTTTGCAGTTGATGCACATTCACATTATTGTTGGAGCCAACTTTGTGTGCTATCATGCTTGTACCTGACACAGCATGGACGGTCGTACCACTACCCGGCGCTGAACCCGGCGGAGAAGGCATTGATACCACAGGCACCGAACAACCCAACTCATCAGAATGAATCTCAATTTTATACCCAGGCGGCAAGAACATATTAAAACCATATATTAGTTCTGTATGGCCTTTAAAGAGAGTTGATACTCTCTGTATGACTCCGGGCGTGTCAATACAGTGAGACTTAAATTCTTTCATTATATCCAGGAAGTTATTATAAATTTGAGGCTGGTCAGCGTATTGATATTTAACTTGATCGAGATAGCTAAGCGCATCTTCGACTTTGAGCCGTGGTGGTGCCCCAGGTTGCCCGGGTTGAGGTCCTCCGGAACCACTAATGCTTGCGGCGTTCACCTGGGAACTATTAACGGCAGCTGCGTTCGGTTGTACCAATGATTGGGACGTCGATATATTGCTACTATTCTGAGTACCACTTATAGTTCGCTGGCGTATTGAATTAGTCGAAGGTGCAACAATAGGATTAGCAATTACTGCACCACCAACATTGGCACCACTCGTAGCATTGCCACCACCGGTAACATGAATTTGCACGGCACCTTCTGGTGTTTTTAAAGCATTTCCCGCCGGTAAGGAAGATACATTATAGGCTGTCATGAACAAATTAGAAAGAAAGAATGCATTTATAAGAAGAATTTTAGATTGGTTTACACAATTTATTTACTCACAAGTGGAATACTGCACAGTCGTAGGATTTAGGGAAGCGCCAGCTGTGTTAACAGCTCCTCCTCCTCCTCCTGATGTAACCACGGCGCCGGCGGTAAGTTGCGTTATCCGACTATTACTACCAACGACATCTACATTAGCGCTACCAACAGCAGTTATAGAATCACCAGGGGTTTTAAGATTGGTTGAAGCAACCGGTGTAGTCGATGGCAAATACGCTATCGTTTGAGCACCTCCATGCTGAGGAGTTAGTATACGGTGATGCGCTATTGCGCCGGCTGTGCCAATATTACCGGTTGTTAAACCAACACTTAAAGCACTACCAGCATTAGTAGCATGGCCGCCCGTTACCACAGCTCCTATATTTATAGCAGTTCCAGCTACAGTTGCTGAACCCGTAACGACACCCGTTGCGTTATTATTGCTGCTGTTACTATTACCCCCTCCGCCCCCACTACCACCCACACCACCTGGTCCGGGCCTTGAACCATATTGAACTTCTTCTCTTGTACGTTTCATCATTTTTATGGCTTTTCTTTTAATTTCCGTTCCTTTTACTTGGCTTTTTCTTGCTTTCTTTGATTTTTTTTCTTTTTTTTTTTTTATATACAATATTTCGTATATACGTCTATACTGGTGCTGCTGATTGTGTTGTTAAGTCTCCGAAGGATATATTTGTTCTTTAATTTATTTTTAGTGAGGAAAGAAAACGTTTTTGTCTCTTGTTGTTGGTCTTTCCCGTTATTATTTTTCTAACGTTTGTAACGCTGCGCTTTCTGTTGATCTTCGTCTACGGATTTTATTAATTGCTTATGATTTAACAAATATGGATTAATACGTCGTTTTTTCATTGGAGTATTTTGCATTTTAACGTATTTTTGTTTTATTTTAATTTTAACGAATTTTTTTAATGAAAGAAAAAGAAACTTTTCCTTTCCTTGCCGATTATACAGGATTCAAGAAGAACTCTGGCTGTACTTTTATTTTTATTTTTTTTTTTATACCGAAATGCGTAGAGAGGAAGAGAACGTTTCTGGACGCCAAACGAGGAAAATTTTCAAGAATATTTGCCGAATTTGAAGCTGTTGCTACGATGACGAGTAAATTTTGACAGAATTTGAATTTTTAATGATTTCTCGCTTCAAAGTTGAAAAAGATCTAAGAAAAAATAAAAGAAGACCAAAAAAAAAAAAATGAATTATAAAAAGGTTGTGCATTTTTTTTTTTTTTTTTTTTTTTTTTTTTTTTTTTTTTTTTTTTTTTTTTTTTTTTTTTTTTTTTTTTTTTTGATATAAATGTAAAAAAGTTTAAATTTTGAAAGGAAAATATTAATATGAAAACAAAAAGTGAAAAAGACAGACAGACAGTATAGACATAAAAAACCTCACGCAACGTAAATATAAAAAAATTAAGAAATTGTTTAGAGTTCAACACACCCTGTTGTTATGTTGGTTGCTGCAGCACTCTTTAATAGTGTAAAATTATATTTAGTTTATCAACATGTGCGACAACAAACAAAAACACGAACTTTTTTCCGGTAAATTGCGCATCCTAAGAGATTTATGCTTTATGATATGACTGACTTTGCTAGCTAGGTAAGCAGTCACATGTTTACTGCTTACAACTCCTAGGCAATCAATGCAAAAACAAATTTATATTTACATAAGCATCTATTGTTTATTTACGCATTCCCTCTCTACATAGTTTTTTTTTTTTTTGTTGTTGTTCTTTCGACATCTTTTGATATTATTTCTATAATGAACTTAACTACATATGAAAGAATTGAACATAAAATTACATTTAATAGAGTAATGATGTAATGATGCTGAAGTCTAATGGCATTTTTTTCATTTCATTTTTATTTACAATTTTTCCTCCAGAAAGCGATGCTTTAAAGTCAAACTATCTTATGCAAACTTTTCCTTCTTAATACTTGTTGCTTTTTTTTCTTTTTTCCTTCTGTGGTTATATGATACTGTTGATGGATGGTCTTGTGTAATATGCTCTACATGGTTACGCAAAATGCAATAGAAGATAAAGAAGATAAAGAATTGCTTGTCATCGTTATCGTTTCCTTCATCAGGATGCCCTCCTCTTCTACCAAAGATCTTCATCTTCTTCTTCCTCTTCTAAAAATTCAACGATTCAACAACATATCAATCGCCCTGTCGAGTAGAAGTCTATCTATCTGATTTTATTCCTTCACACATACATAACACACATTATTTCATTATTGAAAGTAAGCATTTGAAGTTTGTTGGGTCATCTTCTTCAAGAGTTTCCTGTATTCTCTCAACTTTTATATTTTATGGATTTTTTTAAACACTTGGTTTGTCTTCGTTTTCCGAAGTGTTTATAATATTCCTTCCCTCTGGACCTCATCCATATACTACTTTAGAGGTGCTTTTGTATACGCAGCTTTTGTCGCCTCTCTCTCTTAAACTATATTTGTTTTTCTGCTCATTTCTATTATTAAATTGTTTGTTTCGAATCTTCTTTTTCACAATTTTCGTCATATTTTTCTTCAGAATTACAGTATTATGTCTTAATTCTCTTCTCTTATCATCGAAGATAGAAGTGCAGTTGCAGCAATTGCACAAAATTGCATAATTACATAATCGGCTGCATATCTTACGATAATGATTATTCATCCGAATCTCAGAATAAACTTATTTTTATGCAACTGTCATGCCTGGTTCTTTCTACTTTCCGTTATTTGATGAAATTAGAGTGAACGATTGAAAACAACTGATATGCAGAATTTCCCGCCGGAAATATTTGAAATCTTGCGTTTTCGTTGTATTAAATGCAAAAATTGAAGCCGGCCGGCTTTTCTTTCAGAAAGAAAAAAAAAATATTTAAAAACAAACTACACTCTTGGAGAATATAAAATTTAATTATGAGTTGTAACAGTCAAAGGTTCAAAAGTTACACGAATTCTGATCTTCATAGTAACGAATCTGAAGACGAGATTAATTCGAATTTAATCTGCTAATCTATAATCTACGGGAGGGGAAAAATAGTTACTATTATTTATGGCAAATTAATTCTACAAGATTTTTCCTATTCAAGGACTTTTCTAATACGATTTATTAAAGCATTCCTAGAATTAGGTGTGTTTTTTTAAAAATTCTGTTCAAATACTTCACTACGAATATCGAAAATAAGCGGGAAATTAATCCATGTTTAAATCATAATCATTTCTAATAATCGGTTAAAATTTAATTTTCGACTGTTCATCGATATCTGCATAGTTTTCTCGTCTCGATTGAAACCATTCTTAATCAGATAAAATAGTATCTATGTCTAGTGAATAGATAGCAGCTCAACACAATTATGATGAAATGTATCAGTTATACTATAATATATGTTACTTTATACACATCTAACTCTTCTACCAGATCGTCTTCTTCTTCTTCTTCTTCTAAGAATTCAACGATTCAGCGAAGTATAACTTCGCCGTGACGAGTAGAAGTCTATCTATCTGATTCTATTCCTTCACACAACATTTATTATTTTATTACTGAAAGTAAGCATTTGAAGTTTGTTGGGCCATCTTCTTGAAGAGTTTCCTGTTCTCCCAATTTTTTTTTTTTTTAGATTTTTTAAAAACTTGGTTTGTATGGAAGTTACTGGTTTGAATAGTGCGCAACGCACTTATAGCAGTACTTCCTTTTATATTAACAGGAAACTGGCACGAAGCTTGATCTACTTCCAATTTCAAAAAACTATGTATGTTATACACTTCAGTATCTGATATAGAAAAAGTAATAAAAGTTTCAAAATTAAAAGCTTTTCATTATTGTAAACATCGAAATAAATCCAATTTTCAATTATTTACTAGTTCTTAAGGTATTAGATAAAGAAATTAACTCCTTTTGCTTTTTTCCGTGTGATCTCCCCCCCCTACGTGAAAGTACTATATTTCTAAGTTTTGCGCGCACCAGGGTAAATTATAATCATTTATTACATAGAGATTTGAAAACGAGTCAAGCGCTGGTATATTCGCAACGTTTACTGTGGTGGATTTTAAAAATAAGGAACAACAAGTTTTATAGATCGGTCGGCTACGTTCCATTCTCGGTCATCACGCTGCAAGCCACCAAGGCACGTTAACGGCAAAAACGTATTTGAAGCGTTACACATGTTTGCCTAACTTCTTCAAATTGAATTCGACCTAGCACTTGAACAAACGGCTTTCGCAATGAGTATTATTTTACTCCATCAAATTGCAGATATTCGTTTGCTGGATTTAATCAGACATCTAAGACTGGCAGGAATATGGTTTTCCGCTGTGTAAAACTATTATCATTTTCCAATTTTGTCAAATTTTTCCGTAAACTCTTTACTAAATGTTTAAGAAGAACTAGTTTACTGTTAGCAGAGGGCGAATAGATATACTTACAGGAGGAGACAACAGTCCTTTTTGTTCAATTTCTTAAAGCTCTTAATTTTGGTTTAATATTTTTATTTTTTTTTTATAAGAAAGTAATTTGATGTTTACAATATCGGCCGTCATCGCATATACCATTAAATTTAGATATGGACTTTGTTTATCTATTATTTTACTACAACATTCTATAGCATTAAGAGAGGTTTATGGCCGCAAAGTTGGCTAAACTGTTAAGAAAAGCCGCTAGCAAGTCAGTACATGTGAGTTCAAATCTCATTGCGGTAGAGTTTTTCATTTCGGCAACAAACCGATAGCCTAAGCTGCTAGTGCTCTCATCTCTGGTCTAAGAATTTATTTCATTAATCTAGAGTATAATAATAACAATAATAAAAATAAAAAAGAGATTTATGACAACGTCAGCATTAGCAGCAAACGCGTACAACCGGGCAGAAGGATAATTTTGTTAATTAGTAACGGAATGCAATGTGCTATTTGTTCGATTCTCTTAAATATTTCAGTAGCTATCACACTCAAAGACCTTCTAGTCTCCCTTAAACAAATTTCTTCGCTATTAGAACATCGGTGCTCAAAAGCAGACCATTTTTGTCAATGATTGCTTCTACAGACTGTGTAAAATTCGCCCGTTTATGGGAAAATAAATAGAAAGGTAAGTCGAGCGGATTCGCTCTTGTCAGCATAGTCCTACGACGATCTCATATAAAATATGTTTCATACATCAGTTAACACGATACGGTCAATATCATAAAAGTTCTTAGCTCTTGTTTCGTGGCGCCTCTAATGAAAAACGATGTCAATGTACTGGTTTAGAAAAACAAAACGTTTTAATCGTCTTACGAATTTGAATAAAATTATTGTATGGAAACATTATGTATTAAAAATTTTGGGAAAAATTACAAGTAATCGCGGTTAATACATATTTACAGCTTATAATGCCAGATTTAACATGAAAATAAATGGAGATAATTTCTTGCAAGTAGTGTCACTAAAGGTAAGGAACATATCACCTCCTTAGCATTGGTACAAACATTTACGAGAACCACTCGAAACTTTAGTGGAAAAAATCTCGCAATAAGTGGAATATTTTAAAATATGAACCATCTTTAGAGATTAAGTTAAAATTCGGTACAAGTACATTCTAGGGCTCCCTAATCAAATTCTATTTAAGTCACACATTTTTTAAACAAAACATACTACGATTTTTTATACAAGCTTGAGGTCGTAGCAAGAGTTCCCCGTTAGGATTATATTTTCCTAGCTAGTTTCTTATTGCATTCTCAACATATCAAGTACACATCATTAGGAAAATCTGGCCCGTCTGAAGATTCTAAAATATTAAGAATCTTTCACAAAATTGTGGAGCTTTAATTTGATATTCAAATTCCCATGAATTCGTTCGTAAGAACAAAATATATATGTAAAAATATATATATATATATATATATATATATATATATATAATATACATATATATGTATAAATTATATATACATATATATATACATTATAACTACATATATATATATATATATATGTACAAATATATGTATTTTTGAATTTTTACTTATACTGGACGAATTTCACTCTAACAATGGAAAGAGTTATAAAAATGTTGTATACAAATCCTGAATTTAAAGAAATAAAGGATTTTCTCATAGTAAAACTTTTCGAATTTCATTTCACATTTCGATAATTTGAAACCGAAAAAAAAACCTAAACATATAAGGCAAGGAGAGCAAAACACCCGACAAGTATAATAGCCATCAAGGCTATATAGACTACGGCCAAAATCAGTTTGGAAAGCTTTATTTGTTCGTGTTACATAAGTTTATTTAATTTGTCACACCTTCCCCTCTTCTTCATAATAACAAGAACACCTGAAAAACTTCGTAAAATTTTTTTTGGAAATAACGAATTCTACTTCAAATCATCACTAACCAACATATGTTTAAAAATATTTTTGCAATATTATTAATAATACGCAAATAAAAAGTAGAATTATGTATGTATTATACGGATTGAAAGCCACAAAGAAAAGATTTAGCTAAAGTACTAACAAAATATAAGCAAGAAAAAAAGCGCGCTAAGATGACAATGACTAAATCTGCACACACATGTACACACCACGTATACATGATTAAAGGAAATCTCTCTTCTCTTCTCTTCTCTTAATAAAATGTAAGTAGCAGAGACAAAATGAGAGAGATTGCCTTTTCCTTTTGTCTCATCCAATACAACGCAACAATATAACTATAGCAAAAACGAAAACAACAATAACGTATCTCTCACACACATACCCAACTCATTTTTTTTTTTTTTAAATAATCTGCAGTGAATGGTAGAGAAAAATAAAAGCATTTTAATGACGAATTATATCTGCCTCCGTACATGTGAAAGTTTGTGATCTAAACTCGAATGAATGTTCATTTCTTCTACATATTTATAATTAATGGATAGCATTATTGTGACAAGTGTCGAATCGAATTATTTTAAAAGATTGAGCTATTTTTTTTTTCATTCATTTTCATGCGTAAACATAATATTACTTTAACTTTCTATAGCTGATTGTGGCATCTACCCGAACCACAATTCACAATTCAATTTTTTTCTGCAATGAACTTTTTGTTTTTGTAAACTGTACCGAATGATAAGGTATGTAGTGTATTATAAACGATAATACACTAACCAACCACAGACAATCGAGGCACAAGCAATATATTACGTTATTTTTTGTGTACCATCATCTCTCTAATATAAACAGTCTGTAGTAGTGCATACATGATGCACATCATATCGCGAGAGTAAACAAAAAAACGTATTTGTTATTCTCTTCCAATCACACACAGTGGGGGAGAATCGGAGAGTTAGCAAGTAAATTGCACAAACCTTGACACAACAAAAGAAGAAAAACGAAAACGACTTAGAGTTGCCTACACTATGAATTTGTGTCTCATTCGATTATCTACATAAATTTAACATATTCTGATCATGTCGCGATAGATCACATATTTTTAATTTATAAAAAAAAAAAAAAAAAAAAAAAATTCGCACAATTAATATATCGCCAGATATTCATGTCGTAACTATAAAGTCAACAGCAATTGTGTTTATGATTTACCGCTCATTTCGAATTACAGAAGGTAAAAGTTATTACTGGCATCTCTGGTCATTTTAAAGTACACTAACACCGCAAGAGGCGAAAAAAAAAATTTCAAACAATACAAGTCGAGATTTTACGCGAAAATTTCTCTTTTGCATATTTTTCTTTTTCTCTTTACCATTAATATGTAATTCATATACATTAAAAGAAGGTGCGCCAAAACATCGCTTCGCCACCCGCTAATTTTATATCACAATAAAGCTGATTATTGGTCGTATAAAATATTCACCTATTATACTTCCTCGATAACTAAGAACCTATACAAAATATAAAAAAAATATAGAAAACTTTCTGTGTAACTATTTTCTACACTGTGCAGAAAACGTGAAAAACTTTCTAAGCCCAAATAATTTAGACTTTGAAAATTGTTAACGCACATTAAAATTTAATAATTTTAGCTAAAATAGTACTAATTTTAAAAACCATGAAAAACATACACGAATATATACATATACATGTATATATATATATATATATATATATATTCGTATATAATTTTATGTGCAATATTAAGAGAGAAGAGTACACGTCCCGTAAATAAAGCAACACCATTTCTCTATTATATTAAAAATATACTCCGTTAAAATGCAACTCGGACGTTTTTAAGATAAAATAATGCTACAATGAGTACAAACAGCAGAAATGAGAGAAAATTTCTCAGTTATGAAAACTTTTTTGTACTTGTTTATAAGTTTACAAGGCACTTTGGGTGCAGGGGGGAAAAATTGCGCTCTGATGTATGCTCGGTGACTGTGTGTATGAAAGACGAAGATTACGAACAACTACACAATTAAAACGACTGCAATGCATAGCGACGATACATATATGTACGTATATACATCAATTGAAAAATATATAGTGACCTAACCTAAAAATTGTGTATATTTTTCTTAAATAAGGGAAAACTTGAATATATTTTGATTGGTTTAAGAGGACTTTTTTTTCACAAAAACTATGGTTTTTATTTTTAGTTTTTATTACTAAGATAGTTAATTAATTTGAATAATAGCAATAGAAAAACACAAAAAATTTTCACTTACATCAGCACTAAATACCTAACAAACGGGCTACTACTTGACTGGCTGGTCTTTATACAAAAACACACACACACGTATAAAAGGCATAAAAATAATTCGAAAAAATATTTAATTCTTTCCAATTTTTCGGTGAATTTTTAAAAAATTAAACAAGATATTAAAAACTTTTAAAATATTAATCACTTTTGCACACGTTTTACCTCAATTTATAAAAACTTTACCTTCTTTTCATTCACCTATTATTACGAATTTCTTTAATTTTAATTTCTCACTATAGTTTCTTATTTTATTCTCACTTTTTGTGGAGCTTTTATGAATTTTTTACACTTTTATTTAAGTAAATTCCAAATTTTTCTTTATTGGATTCTGTTTCTTTAATTTCTGAAAAAGTTTTCTTGGCGAGAAAACGTCTGTGTACACACATCTTACTACTACCGCTAACATTACCGATTAAAAACTTCGACAACAGCGCTGACGACAAATGCAAAACCTTTTAAAAAATTCAACTAACGAATACACACGAAGTATGCCAACAACAAAAACAATAACACACAACAACTACATACTGTCTATGACGACTTTCGGCAACGAAGTCAAAGCAGAGAAAAATGAAATCCATAATAATAAAAAAAGAAAAATAAGAAATATAGCAACAACACAACAAGTCAAGCAACAATAACAAATAATGGTAGAATCGAAAAACAAAGAGAGGGAGAGACAACAGTAAATGGCATGAGAGAGAGAGAAAACTACACCACCAGTTTAAAATTATCAAAGAAGAGCACTGCGTTATGAACAACAGTGTAATAAAATTTACGCATGTTTGTGGGAAGGGTTATAATTATTTACACACACACACCATATACATGCATATTGTGTTAAAAGTATTTTTATAAAGAGCTCTACATTTATATGATCTTCATTCTGCAAGATTCGGAATTAATTTAAGAGTGTTTTCGACAAATCACTTCTTCAGAATTAAAATTTTAAGAAATTCTTCAAAAAAAAGTAACATATTGTAATTTATCTAAAATATTGTTACGAAATATGGGACTTGGATACGGTGAACGTGATTCCAATCCAAATCGACCCATTGATACTAACTTCGTTAACATATAAAAAACTTAACTCACACGCGCTCAAGTTAACAATAGAGGATTTTTTAATTTAAAGATCTGAAATACAAGTGTTCTTACTTCATTATTAGGTTAGGTATGCGAAACCGACACTAAGGAATAGGTATACTGTCAATCAAGGCGAGTTTTGATTCACTAATACAAGGAAAGGAAGGAAAAATAGTGCCGAAGATTTGAATATAGCACGATTAAACGATGGTTTAAACTGTTAAAATATAAAGAATTCAAAGGATAGTTTCATCGAAAACTTACATATAGAAACCCAACTTTCTATTTCCCGGGACTGAAACAAATGGACTTGGCGTCGAAGGAAAAAGAATTTTACTTCATTTTTAAAAAGTG
This sequence comes from Glossina brevipalpis, assembly GCA_000671755.1. Lineage (NCBI taxonomy): Eukaryota > Metazoa > Arthropoda > Insecta > Diptera > Glossinidae > Glossina > Glossina brevipalpis. The sequence goes on along the minus strand of KK351373.1, from coordinate 85,979 downwards.
CCACAGGTCCGGCAAAATTTCATGTCATTTTGTATGGGACGCTCAAGAAAGACAGTTAGATTAGAAAAAAATTCTGAAAATTATTGTCGATAAACGCAAAGTGAAGTTTCAAGAGATAGGTGACAGTGATTTCACTGTTTAACACAAAATTAGGGCTTGAAAACTGTTTTCTCAATGGATTTTTTCATGGCGTAATAAAAATATTAACACGTTATTGATTCCGAATGTTTATATTCTTTTGATATAGTCTCCCAGGAGCTGTTATTTGCTCGCAAATCTTAAAAGGGCCAAAAAGATTAATGCAGAGAAAAAGTGCCTCAAACATTGCGATTTTTAAGTCGGGTGAATTTACGAATGTAAACAGACAGGCCGAAAAACTTAAAACAATTTCTACAATTGCTCTGAATCGATCGGTATCATCATAGCTTCTTTTGAATATTACATACAAATTTTATGTCTACACTAAACCTTATTAGTTATCACGATAATTTTTTATGCAGATACTAAAATGTATGGATTTTCCATCATCTCTCAATTCATCATTTTATATGCCAGTACTTGTCAGTACGTACCTTTGTCGTTTTATTAAGTCACTAATTGAGTAAGTAAAGATAACTTTCGTAATGCGAGTGCCGTTTTGTGAAGTCTCCACAGTTATAATTAGTTCACCGTTTACTGGGTGGGTCGTTTTATAAACAAGACGTTGTTTAGTTCTTTCAATTATTTAAAAAATATATAAATGAAATTTTACTGCTTAAAACCCTGAAGGTGTTGCATTATCTTTCGCCAGGCAATGGAAGCTAAATGTTTTATTAAATGAAACTTATTTCCTTCTTCTAATCATATGTTTTAGATGTTTTGATTAATTACCAATATATGTTACATGACATTTACGATCAAAACATGGCTTAGGACTTGGTGCTGTGATATTAACTTCAAAATCTTCGCTTTAATGTTACGAGAAGTAGAGCACTGAAATAATCTTCCTGAAGTGTTGTCAATTTTGCTTTCTTCTGCATTTGAAACGGATTGCTTATACAGCGTATGCAATGCCGAACTGGAAAGGCGCCTTCTATTCCCCGTGTGTGCAATAATATAGTTTAGAAATTATAAAGAGCATAAAATTTGGTATCTCTTTCAATTGAGTCCCTAAAATGAGTGACACAAAAGAGGGACCACCATCGGGAAGGAAAAAAACGAGCAGTGATAATGCACATATAATAACGGGATCATCTTGATAAGAAGGCGGTTATCTCGAATGGATTAAACATGTTAATCGTTCATGTGAATTGTTTGCTATCACACCTTTTCGAGTTAATGGCTCAATGATATGTAGCAAGTGATCGGTACCGATTCTTCTAAACCGAATGTAATTTTTTTTTATCAAATATATTTGATGTCGCAATACGATCGCATACGATACAGTAAGTAAAATCTCCTGAAGTGTGGATATAAAAACTATATAGAGGAGATGTATATAATATATACATTATTTTATTGCGTATCGGTTTAGGTAGTCTTAACACAATTGCCATTAGGATTTTCAGGTAAAATTAAGAAAGAAGCAAATTGTTGCGTACTTCTATCTACTATAAGCATCCGTGATATGCCCGCCAATAATAAAATATGCTTCTCTCTATGAACAAATACTAGCTTAATTAATTTCATTTATTATGATATATTGGCCTATATGTAGTTTCATTTATTTTATATATATTTAATTTTATATAGTGAAAATTATCCGAATCTTGTTTGTTCTCTTCCCTATGTAAATAACGCAATCGGAAATACGGTAACTCTGTTCAGATTTACGATGAAATGTAATGCAAAATTTTCAACAAATATATAGAAGAGTTTACCGTCTAATAGATTAGGCGGTATCTGAATATCCATATGAAAGTCCTTTGCATAAAATGCATACAAGAAATATTGAATAAAATAAAATAAAAGAGGATTTTTCTAAATTGTGCTTATCAGTGTAACTTATATACAGAACAGAAAAAGTGATAGTTTTGAAAAGATTAATTTATAGTGGTGACGTTAAAAAAAGTAAACTTGAAACGCTAATAGTTTTAGGAAAATTTTTTAATTTTTTTTATTAGTATTGAAAATAGAAAAGAAACCGTAAAGATAAAAAAGCACACGAAAAATGTGAATGGCGTAAAAAAACTGTTGCGGAATGCGGTAATGAAATGTTTAAATTGCACAAATTTTAGATAGACAGGCGGTGAGTGTACATTAAAAAATATTATATACATCACACAACAACCACATGCACCTCAAAAAAAAAAAAAAAGAAAAAAAGCCCAAACAGATAAAATTATTTCTATAAAAGTGCATTATAGAGAATAAAAAGAAAACAATCAACCGGAATAAAGAGGAGGTGAAGTAAGACGTGTAGTACAATATAAGTTAACTTGGAAGAGCAAAAGTACAATGGATATGCATGAACTAAATAAAACAAATTATAAAAATAAAACAAAAAAAACACACTGAAAACTAATGCAAAGACACACACACACACATTTATTGATTTTATGTTATAAAGAGAGATGAAAAAAAAGACAAGAACAAACAAAAAAAAAAAACAATGATTAAGTGCGGAGAAATAATACATGTTTTTACATGAATTTTATGATTACATAGCACTAACGCTTACCGCAGTAAGTTTTGTGAGAGAGCTAACAAGTAAATATAACAGGGTGGAAAAGACAAGCAAACAAATATTATGCATATCCGAATAGAATTAAGACAAGAACGTGTCATGGTTGAAAACGAGGGAGAAACACAGAGTAAACACACAACACATAGTATATATATATATACGTTTTTAATATTGTAACACTTTGTATGAAAAACAGGGTTTGAGAAATTGTTCCAGCGAAATGAAAAAAAAAAAAAAAAAATATCAAAGTTCAAAACTAAAAAGCGCATGATTAGATTGAATAGTACGCTAGTAGTTCGATGAGTTAAATTATACGCACGTATGTAAATACGCAGATTAAATTTTAGTAAAGTAATCAACTCTCCCATATGCTGCATCTGCTCTGACAAAACAAACAATTGGACAATTAAACGAATATTATCTTTCAGCCATACGGTAGGTAGTGTAGCATAGGAATGTCAAGTGAAGCTTTTCGAAATTAAAAAAAAAAAAAAAAAAAAAAAATTAACGAATAATTTTTCTTTAATAAACTAGAAATTGAAACTTTTTCAGCATCTTTTTCTTGCACTTTTTCAATAAAAATAACTTCAATTATATTTAGCAAAGAAGACTTTATACTTTATGAAGAAAAAACATGGAATTAATAAATTCATATATCTTGTTTACTCGACTAAATTTTAAAGGTTTCATTTCATCACTTTCCATCCCCTCGAAATTAACAAGTTTTCCTTAATCTCCGTAATATACAATAAGAGAGAATTGCTTTTACCTCTTTCCTAAAGTAACTAAACGTAGTATTTTGCATTATTTGTGTGGCTATTTAGTTTATACAAACATATGTGTGCAAAGCTTGATTTGCTTACATAATTTTCACCGCAAAATGTATGTATAATTTTGCATTTGTGTGCGTTGTAATGATGAAAAGTAAACAAAACAAACAAGCAAATTTTTATTCGTCTTAGAACTAATCCTGGTTGGCCGCCATCACCACCCACAAAAAAAAAAAACCGATTCCATCTAGAAAGTTTCTTTCAAAAGACAAATAAATCTATGAGAACAGAGTGATATGATGAATCGAAAAAGACTGAACAAATCGGGTTTTTTTTTTTTTTCAAATAGGCGCGTTAGACATAAATGCGTACATCAACCACTTTGTATCCACGAGGCTACTAGGGGAAATTATAAAGTCATTATATATACCTAAGAAGTCTTGATAAGAAATCATGATAATGGATTTAGATAGTCAAGCTAGCTTTTTAAATGAAACATTTTGAAACTCTACATTGTAGTATTCATTGAGTTAATTAATATTGGAACAGAATGTTTACCTTTATACAAATAATGAGCATAAATCTCAGCTCACCATCCTTAATAAGCCCAACCAACCAACGCTTCTCTTGTAAAGGTCTTCGTCGGAATTAATTTAGTTGACAACGTAAAACGATATTATTCAAAGCCTTTTCATAACCAACATAATATTTGCCCGCAATAATCGAAAAAAGTGGAAGAACAACAATATAATGCTTTAAAAGGAATACAAATCAGCACATCAGAAATATTATATGATACATACAGAAGTAGAGAGATCGAAAAATTCAGAAAAGAAAACTGAAACGTTTTGAAAATAATTCCGCAGATAACTTCAAATTCTCTTAGTCCTGCAAAAATAATAAAAAAAAAAAAAAAAGTGAAAGTGAAAAGAACAACAGGAATTTTTTGATTTATTATAGTATAAATAATTGAAAAAAACTCAATTTGTTGGAAGATTTAACTTAAGGTAGACATAATGTCTTCCTTTCAATACAATTGATTTGAGCACCAAATAAAAAATCAATTAAGATAATGAATGTTTTTAGGTGCTTTGTTTAAAAAAATAAGCAAATTGATAACGAAGAGGTAAATATATGACTTTGTAGTAATAAGTATCTCGCTCTTGCAATTGTTCAAACATTTTTTAATTTATTGTTATATCCAAGTCAACAAATATTATTTTATTAAAAAGAAACCTATCGTCCAACTATTATTCTCTATAACGACAAAGAACGAAAAAAAAAAATTTGGTTTTCGCAAATTAAAATATCAATATGATTTGGCAGCCCTGTGGTCTGACGTTAATTATAAAAACAAAACAGAGTACGAAAATGATAAAACCGAAAGCCATGTAAAAATGGAAACAAAGAGCAGCTTCAAAATGTAGTAGAGTGAAAGAGATAGCGCAGTGGAGGCATACAACTATAACGAAAAGTGGTTGTGTACACGTTCGTATATGTGTAGCAACGTTTCTCTCATACCACTACTACACACTGTTTATTACTTTTTTCTAATGACATGTGAAAAATTATTTTAAGGAAACTTTTTTTTTACAATGTGGAGAATAGAATATTAAAAAAATGTAGAAAAAAATGTTACTGAACTTTATACGAAAAGAGAATACAATAATTTGCGATAAGCAGAAAATACTACACCTATATATAAGTATATATATATATATATATATATGTATATATATGCATATATGTATATATGCATGTATATATAATATATATATATATAAACATAAAGCAAATATCCACCATAGGAAAAGAGGTCACGTCTCCTAAAACACCGTCGTATTTATTGTGTGTGGTTGAAAAACAGCGCTTGCCTATTTCAGCGTTCAGATATATTTGTTGTTTTTGTTATTTTAATTGTGTATTGATAATTTTTATTAGACCAAATTACAAATCTTAACCTCAAAAAAAAAAACAAGAAAAAATAAAGCGAAATAGAAGATCATCGCACACTAATCTTGTTAGCAAAGGCAATAACATTAAAAAACTTTGTTTACGAAAACGAAATGAATTATTTAAAAATCTAAAAATTTATGGAAAAGTCTTTCATTTTTCTTGAATATGTACAGGCAGGCAGCTCTTTATCACAAGACATTTATTAAAAGACAGACAAAAAGTGAGGTTAAGAAAGGAAAATTTTCTTGATATACTTGTAAGTGTAAATACTCTTTAAATTAAATCTGCTTTCGTTTTATTAAAAAAACTTAGTAGTGTCTCATAAAATTTGGTAAAACTTACCACATTATCGAGTATAATAAATACTACTACAAATCTTCTGTAAAATACTTTTTTTTTTCGTAAAAATTACAGTCGCACTTTCCGAATTTTACTTTTACAATAAATTTCGTTATAAAAACCCAAGTAATAAAACAGCCAGACGACGCGGGAGATAAACATTAGCCATCTACGTCATTACTAGCCACTATTTTGTTGTTATGATCGCCCTAACTCAACTCGTGGCGTGAATTAAAAATTCTGTTTTGCGATAGAAAAAAAAAATTGTTCACAATCTATTTTTGTGCTTTTTTAACTTCCAAATCTTGGTTTAATTGTCCACCGCGACAAAGTGAATTCTTCGTTATAAATCAAAATGTTCTTAATGCACTTGAATTTTTTTTATACAGTTTCGCCATTTTGTGTTAAGCAACACCTTTCATACACATACTGACAGGTATATATACCCATTTTCTTTGTATTATACGCTGCCAAATTTTCTTCTTTGCTTCACAATAGTTTTCGCTTCAATTTTCACACTATACGCGGCTACACTCCGTTTTTTTTCATGGAAATTTTAATTATTATATTTCTGGATGCTAAATAAAATAACATTTTGTATTTAATAATTATATACAATTATATATATACGCGCACACGGACCAAATTAAACACTTCATTACCACACTTGTAATACTAGCTCTTTATATCAGGAGGCAAATATATGTAAACGTCTTGCAGCGCAGCTGACCGGATCTTGACTAAACTAACATCACAACATGGCTGCCGCGCGCTTTATTAACGACGAAAGCAATAGCAGACAGCGTTGCGTTTAGTTATATACAATACGTATACGATTTAGTCAAAATGTTAAGTTTTTAATAGTAAACTCTAATTCAAATAAAAGTATTATGTAAATAGAAGAAAGTAGTTCGATTTGTTCCTCAGTTAAATTCGATGAAAGAGTTTTTGTTAAAACTAAACACGGCTAACAACGTGAACGCTTAACGAATCCCAGTGAAATTGAAATGACGAACTAACGAAAATGATCGTCTAGTTTGTATAAATCTGAGCGTCAACTTAATTCATAAATTAGAATGTAGTATAATAAGTGTAAATCAATACAATTTTTAATGCATATTTCTTAATAAAAATTATTCAGTTTTTGTTGGATTTCCATCGCATATTCTAAAAACTTAACAGTGACTTAAATTGAAATCTGAATAAAATTTTACAACAAATTTCAATAGAAATTTCACTAACAGTACTCCGCTCTGTCGCTAAAATCGGCCAATTTAAGAAATTTAATGTATCTACGAGATGACATTTGTAATACCCAAAAAAGGACTATTGCACGTTAATGCTGTTAGTATCATTCTAACATTCTTAAACATTCATATGAAATGTATAACAAAATATTTTGCGTTTATTCTTCTAAACTGTTGCGCATTTGTATCGTATGAATTTGCAATAAACCATCATTACGTACGCGTAAGTGGTGGAAAGGTAATGTTATATTACGAAACTAGTCATCAGCTGAAAAATGGACAATTTAAAATTTAAAACGTACTTTAGGCAAACTTTTTACACGAAAGTCGTGAAAATGCAACTCTGAAATAGTTAAACAGTTAAGCAAATCATGTGCATGTATGTGTGCAATAAAAATGTACACTTCCTACTAAAAGTAACAAACGAGAAAGTTAAGAAAAGCTTTTCGTGATATATATAAATGCACCTTACTTAAGTGCGATGAAAACAAAAAAATGTATATATATTCATAATTTTTTGCGGCAAATTTTACAAAAACAAATGCTGCTTATAAAATTTGCAGTCATATGTATGCAAACCATATAATTTCGAGTATGGTGTGTGTTGCACTTTCCAAGAAATTCTATAAACCAGCAAACTAATTTCATATAGTTGTAAAATTCACTAAACGTGTGTGTTTACTATTTTGTCCTCATTTATCGCCTATTAAATTGCGCATATATAACAAAGAAGCAGCGCTTGTGTTTGTTTGTCTTACAAACAATACAAACTAATTAACTTAGAATCATTTTTTGTATTATTGCACAACTTATTATTATTTCCATATGAACAAAATTTAGCACAAATCAGCCTTTATATAATCCGAAACTACTTTGTTGAAAATCAAAAAATTTGGAAATTCCTCGACTCCGCAAAACAGTTTGATATTCATAATACAATGAAAACTAAACAAACAAAACACATGGCATAAATCATTCCAAGGATTGAAAAATTTTCAACCCCTTTGCTTGCAATAAAATTGTAGACCAACTCAAATGCAACATCTTTTACAAAAAAATAAATTTTACTTTACACGAATAGATTTTATAGACATTTAATCGTTGTTTAGTTGAAAGAATATTGACATTTAAAAATGTAGACAATATATATTAATCGTAATCATAAGGACGCAGCATTTGATGCATTATAACCAGCCATGGAGCCCCGAAGCCCAAAACGCCAAACAGAGTAAAAAAGGCCGTAAATCTCATAGGGTTATCCAATTTAAACGGCAAATTCTAACAATGAAAAATAAATCTAACTAATCAATAGACAATACATGTGAAAATACTTACACAACCCGGATATCCTCCGCGATGACCGTATCGTATCATAGGTTTCTTAGCAAAATTATGAGCGTAGGAATGCCCCAATTGTCGAGTGAGCCCCAACATTTCTTCCAATATTTATTTTGATATTTTTTTTTATTCTATGCTTTTCAAATACACGAACGTCTTGCCTTCTCAAATAGTTTGCTTTTAATATTTCATAAACATTTTAGTCAATGTTTGCTTTGATAAAAAAAAAATTTGAAATAAAACAAGTATTTTTTTCTCGTACACAATTTCTCTTATATTTGTTGCGTATACACTTTGCTACTTAATACCTATTCCAATTTACTACAGTAACTTCACATTATTGGATTTTGTGACTATTTATTTTTAAACCTCTTTAGATTATCTGCAAATGAAAATGAAAAACGAATCCCATTAATTTCGAAAATTTAAAAAAAGAGATATTAACGTAACTAAATTAAAAAGGTCAAAATGTCCGGTTATTAGGCCAGGCTTAATAACCTACACTTAAAGCACTTGTATAAATAAATGAATGGATTTAGTAGAATTTCTATCATTAGAATTTTTTTCAAAAGTTAAGGATATATTGGACACTCGCTTTTATCGAAGGAAATGATGATAATTTTTTGACATTACAAATGCGTTTTATTTTTTATCTTCTTTTTTTCAACCAACCTTTTAGAGACTTCATTGATTACTTCTTTAGCAATTGATGTCTGACAATCAAAAAAGGTGAACCAAAACCCAAAACAGTGAATGCAGTAAAAACAGCAGTTATACGGTAACGGTTTTCCAGGCTAAAAGGTATATTCTACAAAAAATGTAAAAAAAAAAAAAAAATATTTTTTATTAGATGTTATGCAATCATACGCGGTTGCTCTATCAGTTACCATAACATTGAAATCTATAAAATCTTACCTCACCAGGTATGCCACCGTGACCATGAAACCTCACCATCGACTTTGTTAAATTACGAGCTAATAGTAAGTTAGCTTTGGTCAGCATCTTTACGTTTAAAATTTAGTTTTATTTGTTTTTGCCAAAAAAAAGATACTCGTCCAGCGATAATCAATACAGTCACAGTAGTGTTAAAAACTATGCACGTCAGAGAGCATGTTCAGCATTAGAAAGTATTATATGCAGAGATGCATTTTTATTATAGCACTTTATCTACGGATGATCTATGTACACGGTTGCTACGATTTTATGTAATTCATTTTATCAAGATCACTTACTTCATAAAATAAAAGAAGAAGATCGTGCTTACTGTGTTTTTTTTTTTTTTATAAAAAGTTATTTATTAATCGTTATTGTTAATTTAAAGCAATTATTACGAAATATAATGTTGAAATTAAAGAATTTATTGCGCGTAAAATTACAAAATAAGAATTGGTCGAACAATATTCGTTTAATACATGTAGGGGAAGCTGACGTCTTACCTACTTCAGTGGATACGAATTCCGATGAATTCAAAGTAAGTTTCATCAGATATATTAATTGCATAATTTTGAAAAGTGGATAGACAATTAGGAACATGTTTTGCTCCATGAATTTTATATGCAGCTTTAGCGTTACACGCTAAGAGCGATCATTAATGGATTGTTATCTTGAAATCATCTTAATGCGTTATCACTTCTTTGGTGTTATCGTAATGACATAAATTGTTACTTAAGGAATTTGAAAATTCATAAGATTATATGCTTTAATGGAGTAAACGCGACATGAGATGAATCTTCGTAACTAGAATATTTGGAAATTGTTATCATTGTCATAAGAGCTTTGAACAAAAAACATAAATCATTATCTTTGTGTTTGCTTAGGAAAATGCTACCGAAATGTCGAAATTAATCATAGAACTCCGTGATATAACTAAGCAAGTTTTGTCTGGAGGTGGGGATAAAGCTATAGAAAGGCATACTTCACGTGGCAAACTTTTAGCTCGCGAACGTGTAAATAAACTATTGGATAAAGGTTCAGCCTTTCTTGAGCTAAGTACATTGGCTGGTTATCAGTTGTATGGAGATGAAGTAGTCAATTCTGGCGGCATTATTACCGGTATAGGACGTGTCAGTGGGTGAATTTTTAATATCCCTAAAGAAGACTATAAAACGGTTTTTAATTATTCTAATTATTTTTAGTACCGAATGTCTTATTGTAGCTAACGACGCTACGGTTAAAGGTGGTTCTTATTATCCAATTACGGTTAAGAAGCATATACGTGCTCAAGAAGTAGCACAAGAAAATCGTTTACCATGCATTTATTTGGTTGATTCTGGTGGTGCCAACTTGCCACGTCAAGCGGAAGTGTTTCCGGATAAACTGCATTTTGGTCGCATTTTTTACAATCAAGCTAACATGTCTGCCCTAGGAATACCTCAAATAGCTGTTGTTTTAGGCAGTTGTACTGCGGGTGGCGCATACGTACCTGCCATGGCTGATGAAAGTATTATAGTTAAGCGTCAAGGTACCATTTTTTTGGCTGGTCCTCCTTTAGTAAAAGCTGCTACAGGTGAGGAAGTATCAGCTGAGGAATTGGGTGGAGCTGATCTGCATTGCAAAACATCTGGTGTTACTGATCATTACGCTGTAGATGACGAACATGCTCTCTTTCTGGCCCGGCAAGTTGTTAGCAATTTAAACTTGGCTGCAACGAATGCGTATAGTAATCACTTAATGTACTCCAGCAAAGAAACTATTAAGATGGTTAATAACAGTGATTATCGACAAATCGAAGAACCAAAGTATGATCCTCAAGAATTGTACGGTATTGTCGGTCCAAATTTGACGAAAAGTTTTGATGTTCGCGAAGTTATTGCTCGATTAGTAGATGGTAGTCGTTTTACCGAGTTCAAGAAGCTCTATGGTGATACTTTAGTATGCGGTTTCGCACAACTTTATGGCCATCGTGTTGGTATCATTGGGAACAATGGTGTGTTATTCTCAGAAAGTGCTTTAAAAGGTGCCCATTTTATACAATTGTGTTGCCAACGAAACATACCGTTAGTATTTTTGCAAAATATTACTGGTTTCATGGTAGGCCGGGAAGCAGAAGCTCAAGGCATTGCTAAAAACGGAGCTAAAATGGTTACAGCAGTGGCTACAGCAAATGTTCCAAAATTCACTGTAATTATTGGCGGTTCCTATGGAGCTGGAAATTATGGTGGGGTCTTGCGTTTTTATGCATTTTTTGTATAATTTTTTTAATTTTTTTCAATTATTTCCAAGGCATGTGTGGTCGCGCCTACTCTCCAAGATTTCTGTACATGTGGCCCAACTCTCGTATTTCCGTAATGGGTGGAGTTCAAGCTGCCAATGTTCTAGCTCAAATTACGGCCGATCAGCGTAAAAGAGCTGGGAAAGAATTTACCGAAGCAGAAGCTAATAAGCTCAAAGCTCCCATTGTAGAGACTTTCGAAAAGGAGGGCTCACCCTATTACAGGTAAGTTGAAGGATTTTATTATTGAAAACGAAAAAAAGATCAAATATATGAACATTGAATATTGAAATTATCTTGCTCAACATATAGTTATAGTTAAGGACTTATCGCTTACAACATATATCTGTCCGAAATTATTCTTGTGTAGCTACGAAAATGGTTTTTGCAATAAATAAAAAGTTAAGGTGATTGGTTGGTTCACATATTTTTATTTTACCTATCAAAAGTGACACAAGAAGCTTTTACTTCTCAAACTGGTGATGCATAAGAAGTCTTATGTCTACTACCGAGAAGTATGGATATACAGATTTGATATTCTAGCCGCTAGATTTGCAAACGCGAATGCTTTTAAAGTGCATCTAATCTTGAAAAGATTGAAATTCTGAATCCTCTGTATTCAATCAATTGAATCATCAATGCTAGTGATGTAGATAAAGTCTATAATATATCTCTATATATGTTATCCGTATCTTGAGAGATGTCCGACAATTATAGTATGTTTCAAAATAATAGAAAAATAATTCATAAATTTAACAATTTATAAGTTACGATGGTGTCTAGGCGTAGGCGTGTTTAAAAAACCCATTTCATTGGGACATTTTGTTACCACATTACTATTAAAATTTATCTCTGAAACGTAAATTTATTTCCATATTTCAATTTTTCTGATCAAATTTCTAATATTTTTGGTATAATTTTTCCCTTATATTATTATAATTACTATTATAGTACCGCACGACTTTGGGATGATGGAATTATTGATCCAGCAAACACACGCCAAGTATTGGGTTTAAGCTTAAAAGCAGCCCTTAACAATCCTAGCGATGGCACAAAATTCGGTGTATTTCGTATGTAGAAAGAAAGATTGCCGAAGTGGGAAATTTCGAATATATTAAACTTAAAAAAATGGCCGATTTAGTCAACTCTTGCATTTATTAGTTCTTAAGTACTAAAGGAACGGAATATATTTAATGTTTTTTTTTTTTGTTAGTAAAGAAGTTGTTCCAGATTTATATGTCAAAAAATATTTTCTGTTGTAAGTAATAATTGGGATCTATGTAAAAGGTGTAAATAAATTTTAAAAAATATTATTCATGTAAATAAATTTTTTTTTTTTTTTAATTAACCAACTTTGGAATCGCTTCCTAAGTAACACCTTATTTTGAAAACACTTGCAATTTTCAAAATTTCTAGACAAAAAACACTAAGTAGTATTATTCGGTACACTATCGAAGGTCGAATGAACCTTTCGAACTTACTTCTATATAAAACTCTTGTTATGAAAAGTAAGCTTTTAATGTGATAAAAACGTATAATATTTTATATCTTATGATGAAAATCGGGTCGTAATAGTAATAGTACCAAATTTGAAAAACCAAGGTCTACTTTTTTGATTCCATTCTGTATACCCTTTGTATGGGTTTCCATGAAAAATAAGTCTTTACATGGCAACTTTTTAATATTTTATGATGAAAATAGGTGAAGAATAAGAGATTTTTGACAAAAAAAAATAAATTATACAGAATGTAGACGAGATTAATTCCACCAAAATTTTTCGCTTTTTATCACGAAATTATGCAAAGTAGTATTAAACAATCTAGCTTAGGATATCTAGTAGCCAGTCTTCCTCGACTATTTTACATATAAATTAAGAGAGAACATAAAAAAAAAATTTCATGAGTTATCAGTTGCTTTTTTTTCTGATTGGCATCACATTCAATTGATTTTATTTCAGATCCCATGTAAATGATTTTCTTAATGTACGAAAGTGATTCAGAAGCTTTGGAGTTCGTGGAAGCTACATGTGTGCTTAGAGATTATTAAACTTCAAATATCTATGTATGTTATTCGTATTCATCTATGCTCTGTCAAGGAATACCAAACATAAAATCTAACTGTTGTTTTTTTTTTATTGTTGATAAAAGGAAAAATTTGGAAACTGCTGATTTGAATATGAAGTGTTGTAAATTACCGTAAGATGGTATTAAAAGAGAGAATTTGTAAATACAGAAACAAATGGAAGCATAGTAATGCGATTTTTACTTACTTATATAATAATGTTTTTTTTTTATGAGCTTCTTAAAAATATTCTTAATTTCATTTTCTATATTTTAAAAACTCAACAAAAAATAATTCGAGAGATATCACAAATAAAGAGAATATAATTACGTTTAATTTTTAATTTTAGGCTTGTTGTTTGCTTTATGAATAATTTGATTTGTACTGTTTTAAAGAGGAATTTTTAAATTCTCTAGCCTTACTTCTGTAACAAAAAAAAAAAAGGGGCGAAAGCCTTAAGCTACCAGATTTATTGAGTTTTTCATTAAAACTTGCCTTTTTATGTTGATATAAATAATAAAACTTTAGTATAATTTAATAAATTTGCTAATTTTTTTAATTATATAAGAGATTTATTTACACAAATCTTTTGAGAATAATAAAAGTTCTTTGCAATACACCAAATACTTAATGTGACTTGCAAATGTCAAAAATCCGGCATCGATAATAAAGAAACGTTGGCAACATTGTAAAAATATTTTAATACAACTTTTTTTTTCTTAATCAATTCGTATTACTCTCTCTTCGGCGCATAGTTGTCGGTTGTTTCGCAGTTTTTCTTTTGCAGCAGGACAAAATCATTATAATTGAGGCAAATTCTGACAATTTATTTGAAAAAAAAATATAATATATTAGAAAAAAAAAATTAATAATCAATTATAGAAAAACCTTTCGTTATCATCGTAACATATTAATTTCAATCAAAATTTTATAGAAACATAGCATTGAAATTATTGTGGATCTAACCAAATCAAAAGAAAAGAAAAGAAAAGAAA
>KK351373.1:61111-71364 GCA_000671755.1 Glossina brevipalpis | reverse complement strand
ATATATATATATATATATATATATCTAAAAAAGATCAAGAAAAGGAATTGAAGAATTTTTGGTGTGTAAAAGGTAAGTAAATCATGGAAAAAAGAAATTTTAAAATATGTATAAGGTAAAAGCAGCAGAGAGCAAGCAAATTGATGATTTCTTTAAATTTTCTACAACAGCCGGTTTTGTGGGCAAAAAAAAAAAAAAAAAAAGGAAAAAAAGAAAAAAAATGCCTCTACACTGAAGGCCTTTGGATTTATGTAAAAAGATTATAATTCTTCTGCACATCGTTTTGTTGCGTGTATACCTTTGTGTGTGTGTTTGCAATGCTTCTTTTAAGTTGACGCATAAGTATGTTTATGCATACATATAAACTGCAATGCCAAGCGTGAATCTTGAGAAAGAGAATTTCCTTTTATTTGTTGTTTTTTTTTGTATGTGAATGTGTTTATATGCTAAAGTTGCTCCCTGGATTGATTACAACTCAGCTTCATCTTATAAATTTCCGTTTACCACAGCTATAACAACACGTACATCATGTAGTAATTTCATATATTTATTATGCTTGATGGGGTTTGGCTTGCTCTTATATTTTCCTATATATTCTGCTTACTTTGTTTTCATGTGTTATTTTTATTTTTGTCTCAAGAATTTTAAATCATTTTATGTGACCTCTTTTTTTCTTTTTTTTTGTTTTGTCATCGAATAAAGTTCCACCCTTTATTAGTCCTTATTATCTTAAATGATTTTTCCAATAAGAATTTAATATAAAATAGTTATATCGTTGATTGTTCTATCGGTTATTTTATACATACACACATACACATATACACATACGCATACAAACATAATAATACATCTATATAGAAGTGAGTAATTGTCATTTAATTCTTCTTACGTCATAATTTATTGATAACTTGACATAAACTCAGATAATTTATTCTCTAAAACATGTTCTACTTCGAAAGCCACCTCCGCTGATTTTTATTTCAAATTCGAGCATTTTTGTTTTTTTTTTTTTTTTTTTTTTTTTTTTTTTTTTAAAATGTCTGTTTACCCACCAGCTCGCTTAAAATTGTTATTGAAATTTCTTCTTTTTATTTTATATAAATAACACGAATGCATTTAAGCATGCATGACAGATCTTGATTGAGTTGTCCAGGTTTTTTTTTTTTTGTTTTTTTTTTGTCTGCTGTAAAGTTATATTGTACGACGCCGGTTTTTAATTTAACATCGATAACCGCAACAAAGAAAAAATTTATAATTAAATGAACGTATTTTTCATTGGGCTTTGATTACGCATTGGCCTATATTCCACTAACTTTTGATAGAAATTCTACGCCATTTACGAAATATCATTATTGAACCACAGCAGCAAAGCGCTAACGATAAATAGTTGGCGCTTTTATCATATACGTTGGGATTTTGAAGGATTTTAAGGATTTTAATGAGATTGATACTAAAATTAGAATTCGAATACTCGGACGAGCGCATGAGTAGATATACTAACATATGTTCCTAAGTTTCTCGAAAGAGGAAATTCAATTTAGATACTAATCCATCCTGCATAGTTCAAAAAAATATTAGTTTGGGGAAAAAGAAATCCATCCAATCTTATATGAACTTCAGGACTTTATTTAAAATTTCGAATTGGAAAATAATGGATTAATTTTTCCCCAAACTAATATTTTTTTTTTTTTTTTTTATTTAACACTTAATTATAAATACTATCCGTATTGGTGAGTTTTTGAAAGTAACAGCTAAAGAATCATGAAGAATCAAGATGTCTCCCTACTGTAACTTGTCTTTGTAAGCTAAATCGTGTGTGGACTCTTACAAGTCTTCTTCTCTTTCTGCATTTCTTGATGCCTACTACTGAAAGAGGGGGAGACAGTGGTGAAAATATTTAACCGCGTGTTTAGACGATTTTCCTAATTTTACCTAACATTAGCCTTTAATGTTTCTGTGCTTTATTTTTTATTTTTTAAAACAAAAGTATCTTAAAAAATTGTACTGGAATTTATTCATCAAGTCTAAGCTGCGGCTTAGCTTTATGCGGCAATAGCAAATTAGGTCACTTAGATAATTAATATGTAAGTTTTGCCCTATAGCTAAACTATTTTCAAATAGGCCTTAGCAAATTTTTATAAATTCCTTTGTACTTTTTCTTCTTCTTCTTTTTTTTTTTTATTGTGTCATGCAACATAAATAAAAATTTGAATTTGCGTTGGCACGCAAAAGTTAGCAAAACAACGGAATGTATAAAGAATCTGTCGAAGAAAATTAATAATAAACATAAAGGAAAGGAAAATATATATGTGTGTACCTTTTTATTACTATACCTTAATGATAGAGTTAACTTGGACGCGGCCCACACACAAGTGCATAGAAAAACACGCACAAGAAATACGCGTAGTTAAAAGCAACAACTTTTGCATTAGTCTGCAAACAATTTAAAACCAACGCAAAAATGTAGTATTCTTTTACAGAAATATTTCTATGTAGGGGTATGAATGAATGTGTAGGTATGTGGGTTGATGTTTTGATTAGCAACAGATCGGAAGTTAGCGAACCAACCAATATTAATCAGGCTTTAATTAAAGGACTATGCTGAAATATATGCAAATCATTCTTACAAGTGAGTTGTTTGTTTTTGTGTCGAAAGAGTGCAAAAGTGCATCGACTACTTGCCTTTGAAGTTATCGTTACAATGTGCAACAATATAAGGACAAAATTTCAGGTTAAGAGAACTTTTTCAGAAAGCTGGTTTAATAATCACTCTTCTTACGTACTTAAGATTACATATATACTTTTTTAGATGGAAAAGGGGTTGACTTTAAAGCATTTGTTTCTGATCTCTTGATAAACCCATAGAGGGGAAAAAAGCCTTTAATTCAGATAGTGGCCACTAGGAAAGGAGCTTTGCTTTATTTTTTAATGAAAATAAAACACTGGAAACTGATTATTTTCGATTTAGTTTGAATATATATCCTTCGGTGCATACTTAAGAGAAAGAGATAACGGTTTTATCATCCGATCTGCAACATATAGAAACTGTCGATAAATGTTTGAGCTTCAGAGTGAATTTAATTAACATGTATGTCGTTTATGGCTGAAATGTTGATTTGAAATAATGGGGTAACATTTTCGTTATGCGTTCTTTTAGCTGCAGGCTAAGAGTCTAACAAGTATCGTATGTCGTCCGTATTCTAAGCAGAAAAGTAATTTAAAACATTTAGCAGATATTGATGTCAATTTTAAATACTTAATAGATATTTTTAAAAGTTTGTTTGTGAAACTCACTTTGACCATCCAAGTGAAACGCTCACGTCTGCAGAATATTTTACAATTTTTATATCTTAGATTAAGTTTTTGGATATACCGGATTCATGACAAGCTTTATACAGTTTTCTTAACGGTGGGTTTCAAAAAATTCATAAATTCGCTAAGAATTCAGTATATCCAAAAACACCATCTAGTAAATATATATTGGGTTGGCAACTAAGTAATTGCCGATTTTTTCAATAAAATAAAAGTTTTTTTTTTTTTTACTTGGAATGAAGTTTAATATATAATCTACTTTCCTTTTTTTTTCAATAACAACTTGAAAATTCCTTTCGCTTAGAAAGTCTGATCCTTTTCGTCCAAAACCTGAATTACGTGACATTTTAGAACGTCCTCATCGTTGAAAGTTTTACCACAAAGAGAGTTGGCCAGGGATCGAAATAAGTTGTAACCGATGGCGCAAGATCAAGACTATATGGTGGGAGTATCATTAATTCCCAACCAAGATCCATCAATTTTCGCCGAGAGGCGAAAGAAGCGTGCGGCCTAGCACTGCCCAGATGGAAAATGACATCTTTACGACTGACCAATTCTGGTCGCTTTTCCTTGACTTGCTGCATTTAATTTGTCCAATTGCAGACAATAGAACCAATTAATGGTCTGACTCTTTGGAAGCAACTCAAAATACACTGGACCTTTCCAATCCCACTAAATTGGCAGCCAAATCTTCTCCTGTTGGATATGTGCCTTTGAAGAGGCTTTGCGATGACTCATTAGGGATGCACCACGATCGTTTTCGATTGACATATTTGCACACAATCCACTTTTCGTCTCCAGTGATGATCCATTATAAAAACGGAACGAGTTCATTGTGTTTAAGCTATAATTCGCAAGCGTTAATGCGCTTTGTCAGATGAATATCTTTCACGTCGTGCGGAACCCCAATATTTAGCTTCTTAACAAGACCGACACGTTTTAAATGCTTCTCAATGGGTGTATATGAAACATTTAATTTCTCTGCAATCTCCCGTGTATTTACATGACGATCCGGTGGTACGATGACGGCTTTGATTTTATCCTCATTAAGCCCAACTGGTCGATCTGAACGTTGGTCATGTTTAAGAGAAAAATCTCCAAAACAAAATTATTCAAACCAATTTCGGCATTGCCTTTCTCTAAGGGCTTCATTACCATATACATCACGGAATTTTTTGGCGGCTTGCACTTCGTTCTTTCCTTTACGAAAATAATAAAGCAAAATATGGCGGAAATGTTCACGCTTTCACTCCATATTAATGTTGAGTTAAAACAAAAAAAAAGGCTTTAAGAGAATATTTACGCAATGAACTTGTAAAGCTAAATAAGGATGACACCTGACATATATAAAAAGAAGAAGATTCTGACATTTGCGGATATCACAAAAATGGGAGTGAAAGACATCTATAAGTGAAATCAGCAATTACTTAGTTGCCAACCCATTACACATATTGTTACATAATTGAGCTTTTCGTATTTTCCTTGAGAAAAAGTCCGCATTGTTAGATCGTAAATAGCATAGATTTTATATACAATTTGAATGGTTTTTACAAATATTGAAAGGAACTTAGTTCCTTTAATGCTTGTTACCTTCAAATATCAACATTTAACTCTCAACAAACAACTTTGGTTTGTTAACTTTTCGCAAGAATCTATCAACCACCTATCAACTGAACTTTAATTTCTCTTAAGCCAAATCCATTCTCTGTGTTTATAAGCAATAAAGCGTAAAATAGGAAAAACGTTGGAATTTCCTTTAGATAAATTTTGGTAGTTTTTTTATGCAGTTAAAGTTTCCGTAACTATACTATATGAAAATATAATACGCCTAAAATATGTCTGAAAATATTCTGCATAACAGTAATATAAGTCGAATAAACATAAACATATGAACATACACACACATAATACACACAAGTACGGTCGAAAAGCAATAATTATTTAACAACAAACAATACTAAGGATACATTTGCAATGTTTTTATGTATGTGTGTTCAGTCACCTCTTAGTAGTAGTGAGTCCAGGTGTCGTAGTTTATTTTGAAATCTACCATAAGGGAATAATACGATTTAAGTACACAACAATAAATACTTAAACAGCGTCGAAATACTAGCATCGTATACTCCTTATACATTTTTATTTGCATTCACCTCGATAAGTACAAATAGAGATGAACTGAGATAATTGTATATACGTACCTTTATATGTATGCATCTATGTCTTCGTGCACTTAGTAGTAAATTCATTTCAGATACCTCGCGTTATCCATATAATTTCTTCCAAGTGATTAAGATTTCATTACTTATTTAAGTTCTGTCACAGTCAATCTTTAGTATTTCATTCAAAATGATTAATACCCTTTCCTTCCTTTCATTGGTGTTGTTCCATCGTTAACAGATTCATGTGTTCGGAGTTTTCTTTTAACTTTTTATGATTATAGCTTTATGAAAGAAATGAATGAAGTTGCATTGGTCAGGTTTAATGATATAAGTGATTAACTTCATTATACGAATTTCTAGTTTTTAATTCAGTCTCATAGTATAGAATAAATTTTGCTTTCTTTTCTTTTTTCTATTTTTTATGTACTCATGGGGGGTATATTCGTTTTGTTATTTTGCTTGCAACGACCAGAAGGAAGCTTCAAAGAACCAATAAAGTACATATATATGTGCTACTACGATAGTATTAAAAAAGAAGCATGTCCTGCTGTCCGTCTGTATAATGACTGTCGCAAATATTCTGTTGATCGCAAAAATGATGATATCGATGTCAAATTTGGCGGAAACAATAGAAGTTCTTTCGCGTACATTGCTATTGAAAATGGTGTCAGTTCGTTCACAGGCTGCTATGCCCACGTGTATAAAATAAATTGATCGCAAAAAAGATGATATCGATATCAAATTTGGCGGAAACAATAGAAGTTCTTTCGCGTACATTGCTATTGAAAAAATGGTGTCAATTCGTTCACAGGCTGCTATGCCCACGTGTATAAAATAAGCTGAAAACATGTACGTTTTCTGGCTGGGTTGGGCTCGGTCCTCATAGAATGCAAAATAAACATTTCCACGATATTGCATAAAAATAGAAAAAATTCGCAACGCCGGTGTATTTTGAGTTGCTTTCAACGAGTCAAACCATTAATTGGGGGGTTCTATTGTCGACAATTGGACAAATTGAATGCAACGGTCAAGAAAAAGCGACCAGAATTGGTCAATCGTAAAGGTGTCATTTTTCACCAGACCGCACGTTTCTTTGGCAACTCGGCGAAAATTGATAGATCTTGGTTGGGAATTGATGGTAACTCCCACCAAATAGTCTTGATCATGCCCCATCGGATTAGCACTTATTCCGATCCCTGGCCAACTCCCTTTATGGTAAAAGTTTCAACGATGATGACGCTCTAAAATCTCACTTAATTCAGTTTTTTATTTTTTTTTATATTTTTTTTAAAGATAAAGGTGATGGTTATCAAAGATTCGGCACAGCCGAAATTTACTTTCTTCCAATTTTTTTTGTAAGATAAAGCTTTTACTTGTTTTATTTTCTATTTAACGAGACACCCAGGGGATATTCTGTATATAACGTATGTACGGTGGCTGTCAGAAAGGTTTGTGGCATGTAGAGGAGGAGGAGGAGACGGAAGTAAAAAGAGAGTAGCATTTGTGTGTGTGTGTGCGTGTGTGTGTGTGTGTTACGTTCGTTCGGCTTCTATTTCTGAGACAATTTATTTTTTTAGGTGCATTATAGAAAATAAAAGAAAGGAAATAAAAATAAAAATAACAATAAAAATAAAAATAGAAAATATGTGCATTCTTGCGGAGATTAGAAAACATAAAGAAGAAATGCAACGTGAAAAACGCAAATGCAAGAGATATTCGATACATCTCAGTACCGTTTGTTTTTTTTTATAACGATTATCAAAGAATAGCGGTATACCAAATTTCTCTTTCGATGTGCGACATTAAGACTTGAAGTTTGTGCGGTGTGAAATCTTCGATTGATTTAAAATTTTGCGTTTACATGAATGTAAATAAATTCTTCAAAAACTCTAAAATTTCAACAGATGGTATTTATAAGTTTACGATCGTTGATAGAAGTCTTGCGATAAAGCCATGTAAATATGTCTAATTAAAAACAAGAATGGCGACAATGTCACGGTTGCAATTAAAAGGAGTTTGCAATTTCTACATAATTTCGCTTTATAGAAGAATTTAGGATTCTTATACCTGTTATCATCGTATATATTATATTATATTAGAAGCGGTATGTTATTATTATACCTAGAAAAACTTCTTAACAAGTATATATATGTATATATATATATATAAAAAAAAAAATTAAAAAAATTTATATTTCTGTCAAGATTAAATTAATAATATGGAAAAATTCCTAATATAGTGAAAATTGAAATTTATGTCTAATATAGACTCTCCTACCCGAGATGAGCCTTAACTATTTTGAGAGAAAAAAAAAGGAATTCATTCGTAAATAAAAAATGTTTAAATATACCACCTATTCTAAATAATGATTTAATACTATGGAGATATTAACGTTTCTTTGTGGATCAGGCCAAAAGGCGTTTGACGATGGGGGAACATTAAAATCATTAGCGAGAAACAAAAAGTTTTCACTTAGAATCTATAAATAAATAACAAATATATCACTGAGGAGAGATTGATTTAAAAATACTAACTAGTTAACTGACGATGAAATGGACCCATTAATAGTAAAATAATTCTAAACTTTTTTTTTTTTGTAAATATAAGACACAGAGATGTGTTTGAAAGTACGTACTAAAAAAGATTTGTTATAAAGCGAATATAACTTTCTTACTTGTTTTTCTTTAATGGGGAGCATTCGCGAAACATATGTATAACAGAGCAAAGTCAAGACACACACAATCATTTCAACTCTTATACATCTATATAAAAATAAATTCAACAAATTGTGTACGCGAACATAAATACCCTCATACGCGCGCACATACAGAACCACACACATGTACAATAGCAATCAACTCATATGGAAAAAAAAGTCGCTGTAATGTACATTACGGTAACGTACCGTAAGAAGAACAATGAACTCTATTTTGCTGTGTGCTGCTTGCTATTCTCTCTCTCTCTCTCTGAACTAATAATAGTAATAATAATAACATCAAGGCGGAAGAATAGACTTTTTGGTTATTTTGTGTAAATCGAAAATTTTTTTGTATAAATGTCAAATAATATTAAGTAAGAATATGTAAAAGAAAGAACACAACCAACATTGAATTCATTCAATCGGCCAAAAGTTGCAAAAAAGCCATACATTTCTTTTTTCTCGTCTTAAGGTGCACACACACACACACTTTCTGAAGAGTTTATTTCTCTTAAGTAAACTCATTATTTTAAATATAATTATAGACAATGAACTTTAAAAAAATTTGACTATAAACTATAAGTTTGTGTGTGTGTGTATGGTTGACATTCAATTTATTTTATATTTTATTGAACTCTAAAAGTTGAAAAGAAATGGGAAGAATAAAAAAAAATGTCTGTGAATCATTTTTTTAGGTCAAAGTAGGATGGGGGGAGGAAGGATCAATTAGCAGCTTTATTGAATTTGGTCTCTTGGGTATTTTTCCCCCTCTCTTTTTTCAACATTTACAACGACAAACATTCGCAAAATTTTTTGTTTATTGAAAGGCAGGTATATATTTACCTGTAAATTATATCATAACTGACTTAAGTGCTATTATCGACTTTTCATCTACATTCTACATTTCCTATTGTGCATTAGAAAGTTTTCCGTAGAGATTTTTATATATTAAATCATCCCGTAAATAGTAAAAAGGAATAAGAGCTTGATTTTTTTTTTTAAATAGCAGAATACTTTTAATTAGCATAAGATGCTAAGTGTTGTGGGGGTTTCCCCTCTTTAAGAAAATTCGAAAAGAAATTTTTAAATTTTTTATTTCAATATTAATTTCAGAGACGGGGTCTTAAAAGTGTGAATATAATTCATCAGTGAAAACGTACCTTTTACTCGTAAAATAGTCAAATTAAAGTAATAATACGAAAAAAAAAATCAAGGAATTAACACTAAAAACACTTTAGAGCTTCTTCATGAAGATATGCTAAAAAGGATCCAGACCCGTTATACGTTTTTATACATTTATACATTTTTTATGATTAAAACTTCTCGTTATCAATTGAGCTTTTCAAAATTCAGTTTGTTGCTCTTATTATTACTTCTATGCCTAAAAGGATGCAGACCCGTTATACGTTGTTTGTTATAAATTAAAGAAAATCATACATTTTTTATGATTAAAACTTCTCGTTATCAATTGAGCTTTTCACTCGAATTATTGCGGAATAAAAATGGAACAAAATTCCATTTGTTGTTCATATTATTACTTCTTGGCCTAGATATTGTTATTACTAACTAAAAAAAAAAGTGCAAATTATAGACCTAGAGTTAATTTTAGATCTCGAGACGAATCTTCTTAATTATCATTCGAGTTCTAGAAACAACCTAAAGTTGTTCATTGCTTAGGATTGTTATTCTCCTTGACTTATCTCCAACAGGACCGTACTTATCTTCACCTAATCGTTTAATGGCATCGTATGCTTCATCTAGATCTATAGATAATAAGCAAAGTTCTAATATTAACAATGCAGTTGGTATTGGTAAAGCGGAGTAGCTCGCAATCTCGTGTTAGTTACGCTAATACGAGAAAGATGTTTGCTCTTATATTGGGATTACAATCAGCCCAAATTATCGAAACTAAGCTCTTATTTGAAAACCTCTTTTTCATTAATCCGAAAGAAAAAAGCAATTTTTATTGACATCTCGGGCGTGAAGGGAACTAGGGAAGAGTTTTATGTACATTTTAAGTTCCAAGAATATAATCAGGCAGGTTAAAAGAAACCCATTGAAAAAGGTAATATGTTATGTAATCA
>KK351373.1:4313-57608 GCA_000671755.1 Glossina brevipalpis | reverse complement strand
TAAACAATTCGACATCAGCCGACCATAAATTTTCTTACTTGTTTTACTTTAATTTCCCTTTTATAGGATGTAAATAAAAACCTTCTGCTTTTATATTGTAGTGGTGGTCGTAAGCAGATGATACCATTCTCCTCTACGTTGTTTGAGTAATTATTTGTTGAAAGTTTAGATTATAATCTTGCCATTGATTTAAAAGTTTTTTTTTTTTTTTTTTCTTATTGCAGAGCATTCATTTTAGTTAGACTTAGCTGAACTGTTGAACAATTGAAATGTAATCATCAATTTACCGAACTATCTCTTGGTTTAGTTTGTTTATATCAATGGTTAGCGTCGCGTACCCTTACTTAAGGTTCTTTTTCTTTATATCGAATAAAAATCTGTCTTAACTCTCTTTTTCTTTGCTCTCAAGAGAATCTCGTGTGTAGTATATAAACAGTAAAAATATTTGATACCTACGATATATAACATTTCGTACAGGTCCGATTCCGTCCAAAAATATTTAAGAAGTGCCAATGTCCGTCTAACGAAAAAAAAAAACAAAAATTGAGAAAAAAGAAGAAAATGATATTTCTAATATATTATTCGAGGGAAGATTGGGACGTTTGCATGATAAAATAAGTTCATCTTTTTTGAGCAAAGGAAGAACATTTCGGCTTCTTCCGCTTTCTGAAAGAATTTGACGGAGAAAGTTCCATTTACTTTTGCGTTATTTTCTTTAAAGCAAATCATTATCATTACAAGAAACGATTTGAGACGATTGCTGTCCTAAATAAAATTCGAAGAAAGCTTACAAAAAACAATCACGGAAAGCTATGATCATTTAGATAACTTTCTTTCTTTCTTTCTTTTTAAGTGTATTGACATGGTGTGTGTTTATGTTCATATTATAAAAATTAATTAAAGTTTATTTTGTTTGAGTAATTTTTTGCGGTTTTTTTGACAAAGCGTAAAGAAAATGCATCTTTTTCTTATTATATTTTAAAAAAAAAATCTAAAAACAAAAACAAAAGTAAAAAAAAAATAAAACACGAAAAACAAAAAAAAAATTTAAAAAAAAAACAGAAAAAAATTTAAAAAAAAACAGAAAAAAAATTGAAAAAAAAACAGAAAAAAATTAAAAAAAAACAAAAAACTAAAAAAAAAATTAAAACAAAAAAAAGTTAAAAACAAAAAACAGAAAAAAATTAAAAACAAAAAAAAAAAATTAAAAACAAAAAAGAAATTAAAAAAACCAAAAAAATTAAAAAGGAAAACAAAAAAAAAAGTGAATAAGTAAAGCAAGCAAGTAATCATAAAATGAAATAAAAATAATCAAATTAAAATATTATATTAAATATAAAGATAAGAAAAATTTTTTATATTAATAAATAAATCTTCAATAATAAATTTTCTTTTCTATTTTTATATATTACAGTGTGTCTAGCATAATCTCTGTCTCTCCTTGTTTCTGGTTTTGCTTTTGATTTTGATTTGACCAAACAACGAAAATTAATACAACAACAACAATTCATAACTACATACTTTCTTAAAGTATTCCAGTGCCAGTAAGCCAGTCAAGTCAGTCAGTCAGTCAGTCAGTCAGTCAGTCAGTCAGTCAATCAATCAGTCAGTCAGTTTAGTCAGCCAATCAGTTATTAATCATCTTAAAGAATGGCAGTGAATGTATATTCAACGAATGTAACAACTGAAAATTTATCCAGACATGATATGCTTGCTTGGGTTAATGATTGTTTGCAGGCCCAATTTGCTAAAATTGAAGAGCTGTGCACAGGTATGTTGAATGCGCGTGAGCAGCAAATGATGTAAATAACGCGTTCTATGTTCTTTTTTTTTTCATTATGCTTTAATTTTCATTTGTATTACATTTTATATAGGAGCTGCTTATTGTCAATTTATGGATATGCTATTTCCTGGTTCGGTGCCCATGAAACGTGTCAAGTTTCGTACGAATTTGGAGCATGAATATATTCAGAATTTTAAAATTTTACAAGCTTCATTCAAAAAAATGAACGTTGACAAGGTATGCTATTACATAGATAACTTCATAGAAGTAATAATAATAATAACAACAACAACAACAAGAAAGAAAAAGCATATTATTAATTGTATTGTATGTAAAAAATGTGTGAAGTGTTTTATTACTACATTTGTTGTTACGTTTTGTTTTGCGTTGCGTTTGTTTCTTAAAGAAAGTAAGTGATATTTATGCTTTGTTTTCTTAATCTTAGTCTCTCTTATTTATACATACATACATACATACATACTTGCCATACATACCATACATACCATACATACTTAGCTATATCTCTATATATATATATATTCGCTCGCGTTCTCTATATAATTTTGACCTTTTCTCATAAATGTATGAACAACAATTTCTCTAGATTATACCGGTTGATAAATTGATTAGGGGCCGTTTTCAAGATAATTTCGAATTTCTGCAGTGGTTTAAAAAATTTTTCGATGCCAACTATGATGGACGTGAATATGAGCCTTTAATAGCGCGCGGTGGTGTTAAATTGGGTAGCGGTGTTGGTGGTGGCGGTGGTAATAGCGGTGCTGGAAGCAGTAATGATTTAGTGGAGAAACGTCATATACAAATGCCTTCAGGACGAGCAATACATCATGCGATCCGCACAACTGGTATGATTTGTCAAAAAAGTAAACAATAAAAATCCATTCGCCTGTCATTCGCGGGAAAAAAAAACGTTGGTGAAGCACGTTGGTTGGATTTTCCCTTTTTTTTTTCTTTGTTTTTGTTTTCGCAAATCTTACATTTCATTTGTAATAATCTATTTATATATGTTTTTAGCAAATTGAGTGGCTTAAGTACCATTAAAAAATAGTTTTCTTTCATATTCTCTCACCTTATTATTTATTTATTACGCACACTGTCTACGCCGAATATATTTCGTAAAAAGACTTCCAAAAAAAAGAAAATTTTTAATCTCGGACTTTTTTTTTTTTTAAAAAAAAAGGACATTTTAAATTTCGGACTTTTTTTTAAAAAAAAAAAGGAAATTTTTAATTTCGGACTTTTTTTTTTAAAGGAAATTTTTGATTTCGGACTTTTTTTTTAAAAAGAGATTTTTAATTTCGGACTTTTTTTTTAAAAAGAGATTTTTAATTTCGGACTTTTTTTTTAAAAAGAGATTTTTAATTTCGGACTTTTTTTTTTTTTAAAAAGACATTTTTAATTTTGGACTTTTTTTTTTTTTACTTATATTTTTAAAATGTATTATTGTGACCATTCTCCGATTATGTTTTTCCCCTAAAGCCTTGTGAAAATAGTTTTTGGAATACTAGGAAAATGAACTGCATCTACCTTTAGAATACATCGATGAGCTTATGAAACCATTAAACACTGTATAGGATGGTTTTTAGCCTTATAATTTCCATCGCCTAAAGGCACACACACACAATAACAAAGCTTTTGATCACAAAAGGAGTTCATAAGGCGAATTTTATATTTAGAAATAAAAATCACATGAACTTTGGTTATGAATTTCCAATCCACACAATTTTAATTTTAATTTTATGAGGATTCATCAGATGGACTTGATTTATGTTATAAAATTTAATTGCGAAAGTAATCGGGTCAATTTTAAACAACTACATTAAGAGACTTGCAGTTTTTAAGATTCAAAGCTCCACTGGCCTATCTTTTAAAATTATAAAACCACACAATTGTTTACATATTATTTATGAATTTATTTTGTTAAAAAAAGACGATTGCTTACATTTTTGTCTACATTTGAAAAAAAGAGGCTTTTGTTCCAAGAGAAAGCGATTGTTTTTAAATATTCACCGTATAGACCGACCTACACAAGGAGAAGAAAAATGCACAAAAATTCTTATTATAAAATTTTATAAATTTAGTTAAAATATAAACAAATAATGAGACTGTGTGTGTATGTTGCAGACCTTACTTTAAAGAATAGCTTCTTTGATTGTGGGCGTGTCAGAGTTTTTAAGTTCAATATTATATTTCGCGTTAGAGTGTTAAGCTTTTAAATCGAGTCAACAACAACAACAACAACATGTATGTATGTATAAAATATTATACATGGATCAAAATGCCTAGATATTTTTGCTTTTAATCAGATGGTTCTAATTGTTGTTTAATCATTGCGCAAACGAAGCATGAACATTTTAAAATTCAACAGTTGCGCAACCTTAAGAATTTTCATAACAAATCGAATGGACAACACAATAATAAATAGCTCATCCTAATCAGTACTTACGACACATATTGTTCGGATATTGTCAAAGGAATAATTTGATGTTGTTTCTAACAAATATATGTTACATATATATATGTTACATAAGATGTAGAATATACCGGGGTTTAATGTAAATAGAAAATATTTAATTTAAAGAAAAAAAAACGTATTAGAGAGCTTTAATTAATTAATTAATGTATATATAAATTAAAATTAAATCACGTAATTATCACTTACTTTGCTTTTCATTTGTAGAGTTGTATTAAAAACAGGAAAATTGTCATATAAAAAAAAAAAAAAAATTTTTGCTTAACATTACATTTTCTATCATTAAATAATTTTTTTTCTGCATTCTTTTTTCGGTTTTTGTATTTTTGGTTTCTTTCTCATCTGTCCACCACAAAACAAAAAACACACACAATTGGCTGCCATATGCACCACCCATCCAACCATCCATATTTCCTAAACACACAAATACTTGCTCTCGTCTTCGCTTGATTACACCGTCACAGATTATACCGATTGATAAATTAATCAAGGGCCGCTTTCAAGATAATTTCGAATTTCTGCAATGGTTTAAAAAATTCTTTGATGCCAATTATGATGGAAAGAATTATGATGCGAGTGCAGCACGAGAGGGTGCGCAGATGGGTTATGGATCGGCTTATGTAAAAAGTTTACCTGGTTCTGGCACTGGAGGTATAGCTACGAACCGAAAACCCTCATCATTGACGACGGCTTCAACAGCACGCTCAACAATACCACCATCAGTTGCATCAAAATCTAGTACGTGGTGGTTTGATATTATTCTAATAATTTTGCTTTAATATATATGTATATATATAGTGCTTCAAATATTTTTTGAAATCTTTCGGTTTTGGGTTTTCTAAATTTTTGTCCCGTGTTTTTAAAAGTATTCGTAAAAGCACACTTGAATTTTTTAGTTTTTTTTAGTTTTTTTTTTTTTTCTTCTAAATGAAAATTTCTATTAACGTGCTTCACATTTGTTAAAAAGGAACTGTTTCTATGTTCTGGGGAATTTTCTGAAAAAAGGATTACGAACTTTTTTTCGGTTTTTGGTAGAAAATTATAAACAAGTATATTATACAACAAAAAGGCGTTTTGTTTTTTTTTTCAATAATTCGCAATTTTTTGTAATTCATTCATTTTGAAAAAAAAAAGGTACGAAAGTACCACCGAGAGCAAATGCAGGAGCCGCAGCAAGACCAGCTACCTCCACCAATAGCTCGGGCGCAGTCAAGAAATCCAACGATAATTCAAATACTGTAACGAATCAACAAATCGAAGAATTATCGAGTCAGGTATAAAAAAAAAACAAAAATAATATTGAAAAAAAATTCCATTTAATTTTCAAAATTTTTTTTACAGATTATGGACATGCGTCTGAATTTGGAAGGCTTAGAAAAAGAACGAGACTTTTATTTTTCCAAATTGCGTGACATTGAAATTCTGTAAGTTCTATACACATCCCAAACACACATTGTTATAAATTTCATATTAAGTGTATTCTCTTCTTTTTATTTTTCTTTGCAGCTGCCAAGAAGTTGACGAAGGAGAATCGCATCCGTTGGTTCAGAAGATTTTAGAAATTCTCTATGCAACCGAGGTAAATCTATAATAAAAATCATTATAACTTTATTCTTTAAAACACTTGAAGGCATCTTTTCAGGATGGTTTTGCACCTCCCGATGAAATTATTCCACCGGAAGATGAGGAATACTAAATTCGTGATGTGTGCGCGTGTGTATAAGTGTGGTGTCTCTTTCTGATTCTTTTTTTTTTTATAATTTAAATTTATAACTTACTTATGTTTACAATTTTTTCTATAAAGAACATAAATCTTTTTAAATACTTAAGTTTTCAATGAAAAAAAAAAAAAAATCAATGCAAAGAAAGAAAATTTCTCGTCTTAGTGTGGAGCCTGTTTTTTGCTAATCTTTTTTTCTACTCTCTATCCAATATAATAAAGAAAAAAAAAAAACAAAAAACAATTTACGTGATGTTGTATAAACAAAACAAAAGTTGTTAAAAAAAAAAAAAAAAACGATGGAAAATCGCTTTCTGAAAATGCTCAAAACTTTATCTCGAATAATTTCAAAAGTTTGGATCTGTTAATTTTTTACAATACTTCATACATCATGAATTAAAAGTAACAACGATTAGGTTTTATTGGTGGTCTAGTTAATGAGACTGGACCGTTATGAATCTCTCATCTATTTAAAAATTACCTATTTTTTCAAGTTTGCTTTGCGCGCTGCTTTGCAAAATTTGTCTTTGTTGTCCTTTGTAAAAAATATCGAACAATGCAAGAGTACTATGAAGCCTTAAAGTCTTAATACCAAGCATATTGCTATAACTGTATTGTTCTGCAGTTTCACAGGGAAGTATAATTTTTCTACTTTCTTTTACAATCTCTAGAAATATCTTTTAGGAATTACTTGACTTTCAATGGTCCTTATTTATGCTACCCCAGCAGTACTATAAAAACTTTTAAAAAACAAAAAGTGCTACTAGAATTTCGCCGAGCCATGAAAGTCATAATAGGGCAATTAACTCGTGCGTGGTTTATTTTTTGTAAAAGTTTTCGAAGAATTCGTGAATTGATGATCATAAGAAAAACATCTGCCTTAGATTACAAGTTATAATGTTTCGAGCATTCCGGATGTCTTTCTAGCGTAATCTGCTTTCCTCAATTCTTATGATCCTAGTCATAGGTTGCTTTCTTAACCATTATGCGAGAATTTCGATAAGGAACGAATTAAGGAAAGTTTTATCGGATCAGAAATATTTTATTTTCTATAATAATATAGAAAAAATCGAAGAAAAATTAAGTTTGTGTAGGTCCTACATTCACGACTGAGAGCTTTCAATCGATCGTCAAACCAAATAAAATTGTTATCTCCAGACATTCTCGAAAAAGAAATAATTTTATGTTCATGATTTTTGATAGACTACTTTAACAAATAACCCAAATAAGAAAAATTCCAATAAAAGATTTTAAAAAAAATCAGCGAATCTATAAACAAAGTTCTAGCATTTTTATTTATTCAACACGATTATGAATTTGCCTTTATTTGAAAGAATAAATAATGTTAAGTTGATGGTAAAGAAAATGAACTATAGGCGGCAGGACTTGTACATATCATCTTTATTTCTGTTCAATTGACTGTATAAGTTTGATTTTAAACTTTTGTGTTGTTTGTATTTTGAGAGAACAAAAAAAAAAAAAGAAAAAAAAGAAAACAAAAGTATAATTAATCTCCGTAAGTCAAAACATTCACAAGGATACAATAGAGCATTTCGTTGTTCATGTGTGCGTGCTTTATAATAATTACAAATATAACAAATTAAACCACCCTTCTTCTATACATATACATATATGCATGTATTATTATATGTAAACAAATAAATATGAAAATACTTTGAAAATGTCAAATATGTTTTATTCAGACTTTAATTATTATATAAAAATAAAACATAATGCTTTTGGGGAAATTCATTAAATGAGTTAGTTTTCTATCGAACGCACAGCGCAATATGACAATGGAAAATGTTGTTTATTTGACTGCATCTTGTATATGTTGTTGCTTATGTGTACCGTCACAGAAAGGTCTATGTTTGGTTTGTTTGCAATTACAAAGCCAGTATTCACCAGTTTTTTCTACCTTAAACCTTATCGGCCTAATAAAGAGAGATTATTGAATTACTTATTCTCATCTAAAAACAATTTTCATGAAATCTTAAGTGCTTTTCATATTTACCGTAAAGTAATTTTTAGAAATTCATTTTTGTGAGTACCATCACAAATTGGTTGTGATTTTGATTTACCACACAAACACCAACTGTAGAGTTTGTCTGCAAAGAGAGGTTATATAAAGCATTGCCTTATCGACACCTAAATTTACTTACTTTGATCTAAATGTATTTTAAATGGTTTTTTGTCATAAATGGCACCATTTTCACTTTGCACTTGAGCCGTTTGATAGGTTTCCAAAACATTTTTAGGTATAGTTTTTTGTGAATCCTTTTTGGAAATTGATGAGCAATAGAAACGTTGCTGAAAAATACTTTCTTTTTTTATAAATAGTTTCATAAAATGTTGCCATTAATTGAGAATTACCACTAACTGATAAGGATTACGAGTATTTTGTAGCAATCTCCACATTGTAAATGAAGTAACTTAAAAATATTAAGTTTTTTTTTTTGCGAAATCAACGAAACAAAGCTAAAAAGTTGAAATCATATGTTATCTGGCTTTCAGTGTTTTGGTTTTAGGTATGGCAATGCTTCTTTTATTTGTCATTTTTATTCATCATATAAATGGATTTAATTAAAGACTGTAAAGACTGTGAAGAAGCCATCTTATATTCCCTGGGAATATAAAAAAAAATTATTTATTTCATTAATATTTATGTGTTAAGGACGAAGTATATATATATTTGAAAATAATTTTATTTTTATTTTTTCATCTAATTGTTGATAGTACTTTTTGCTTCAACATTTTTGTACGATCATTTTAACATACCTGCATTAAAATTCTTAGCTAATTGTGTTTGTTTACATTTCTTTCCATATGTTTTAATTTGTAGGAATATAAGAAATATTCATCCAAAGATCTTCTTTTTATTTACAAAACAATACTCCCATCAGAAATTTAAAATAAACTTTACATACAATATATTAGGCTTTCCGAAAGAATCAAATGAAAAACTTATATCGATTATAAATTTGAATGCGGGAAATATTTTTTGGATATAAAAGAAAACTTTTTCATAGAATAAAATTTGTTAAGGAATTATGCTTATTCTCTTATTCTGTTCAAAGTTGACAACACTAAAGTTCACACCGTTATCCCGATTGACTGTTAGCAGTGTTTGCTTTGTATGATAATTGGCTCTTAATTAGAATATTACCAAAAAGACAAAGACAACAATATATTTAGATATGATAAATAGATGCGATTAGAACGATATTTTTTTTACTGAAGCGAAAAGAGTATATACAAGCCTTTTAGTAAATTTGAATAATTTGGAACTTAAAAAGGGAATAGCAGAAAGTTGAATCACTTTATACTATTATTATCATGCCATTGAACATAATCTGCCGATAGTCCATACAATTATGTGGGACCAATTTCAGATGAAATTGTTACGTATTACCATCGACAGTTGATGTATCAACAAATATATAGAATAATAAAAAAAAAAACAAATATTTCTGAGAATTATATTCCTTAGAAAAATTTAGTATATTTTCCTGATCAATAAAAAATACTTACTATGTGTATAACTGTGTATAAATATGCTCTTTCTAAGTAAAGAGGAGGGGGTGCAATTAATTCATGGTAATATCTAGGATACCACACACATTACGCACTTAGTTTTTTTGGTTTGATTTGTGCGGAAATGATCCACATATGGGGGAACCGGTTTTATCAATGCAAAAACAAATGAAGAATTAACGATCAAAACAAAATATCATATAAGAAATAGGAGCATAAAAGAGACTTTTTTTTTGCCGGCTACAGAAATATAAAAGAAGCCATAGGAACTATAACAAAAAAGAGTAGTACACAAGAGACGGCAAAATCTAAACGTAAGTTCATGTCTGTAACGATCAGTGTATACAATAAAAAAAAGCACGAAATCATGTCAAAAATGAGAGAATATGAGTATAGTGAAATGCAAGCAAGAGAATAAAAATCTGAGATTTGTGTGTTCATGTGGAAAGAAAAAATTTATTTTTAAGTTTTTCATTATAAAATAACATTTTTTTTGACTACATTGTCTGTTAATCTGGCAGTCGTCAGACGTCAAACGACTACGAACGCGAATAGAGCAAGATTTGTAAATAAATTGCAAACATTCAAAGTCGGCACAGCACACATAAAGATTTTTACAATATTTATCTATATATATATATATATATATATATATGTAGTTATATATATATGTACATATAATTAAAAATGTACGCGTTTGTGTACTTTTAATAAAAAGAAACGTTTTTTTCTGTGAAGCGAACATACATAATTGCATATATGTGACCGTCTCTTAGTGTATGATTTTAAAATAAAGTAAAAATTGTGTTGAAAAATAGATAAAAATTTTGTTCCTAAAAATAATACGAAAATTAATGTTAATATACGGATATTTGTATAATTAAATTTTACCACAAATCGCAGTGGTGACAAAGAAACCGTTAAATTATTATAAATAGCCTCAGAAAAATAGGTCATTAATAACGTGATCATAATCAGCAATAATATCATAATTATCATTGTATTGTGAGAGCGCAAAAAATCAAGAAGTAAAAGATCTAAGAAATGTCTGGTGATGTGCAACCACGCAAGCGTAAGGATAAGAAAAAGAAACGTGGTAGGTAATGATATATATATTTTTTAAAACATTTCACATAAACATACACACAATCAAAATAAACAACCCTTAGTTTTATCAATTATATATACATATATATATATACAGATGGTTTTAAAAAAATGTAAGTGGTTTTTACGCGGTCCTATTATATAAAGCAAAAATATATTCGGGGTACTTTGTTGTTTTTTTTTTTTTTTTGCATTTTTTTATGAAAATCATATGTATTTTTATAATCTTAATAAATATTTTGTTGCTTGTATTTTCTCTCATTTATTATAAAAATTTTGTGTTCAGTGACCAAAAGAGAGAGAGAGTGAGAGATTGAGAATGAGAAAAAGCAATAGAAAGAGTATGAGCTACAGGGCTGCCAATTTTTCTTAATATTTAAGGAATTTTATGATCTGCAATGTCAAGGGAATATTATTTGATTTACTTTCAAATAAAGTTTACACTTAATTTTCTTAATGATTGCTTGAAATTCATTTTTCAAACGCTTAATATAAAAATGGAATAGAGGGAAATTTTCTTCTCATTGGTATTACGGTATCTCAAATATTCCGCAAAATTATTTCTTAATTTTTTGATGCTCTTGGCCGAGCATATGATTTTCTTTAATTCTAATTATTATGCTTAACGAATAGATTAATAAATTTGATAATAATTCATTCACTATAAAATGACTTAACAAAAAAAAATGTAAACCATAAGTAATCATAACAAAACAGAAAATTAAATCATTATTTCTCATTATAAAAAAATTGTCCTTGGAGATCTTAGCATTAATATGAAATACTTTCATTGTCTCAATTCTAGAATACGGTAGAGTTTACGCTATTATTGTGATAGATAATTAATTAATTAAGGAGAAACATTCTTCAATTTAATTTTGAAAATTTATAAGACAAATCTAAGATGAAATATCGTTTATTGTGCGGCAACTATTTTTATTTAGAAAGATTTTGATATTCGGGAAGTATTTTATAAGTGATTCGCAATATGAGAAACTCATCAGCTCGCTCGAGCATGTTTCCGGCCATACAAACTTGATTTGAGATAAGAGAGATAGTGAGTAGCGCACTTAAGAATGGAAAATTAAATCGGCTTATTGTGCTGAAATGAAAAATAATTTCTTATATCAGACTCTCATTTGTTATAGTGTTCTCTTATATTTCGATAATATTTATAAAATATAAAATCTGTAAATTTTGGGCAATGTAAACAAGCCCTAAACACTTTCAGAATATATGTTAATGTCCACGCAATATTTAGAATTTTCTTTTTATTAGACAAAATGTGGATATATTCTTCTAAAGCTTTTTTCTTAAATTCTTATTTGCAATCAGAGAATAACCCATAAAATATATGAATATTTTTTACTTTATTTATACTTTATATTACCTTAAGTACACATTAACTTTGAGAGATTATTTGTATATATTATCTATCATTCATGTATTTGTTTACATATGGTTGGCTATACGCCTCCGTTCAGAGAAAAATTAAAGATAAACGAACTCTTTCTCTCTCTCTCTCTCTCTCTGTCTCTGTCTTAATAGTAGTTATCTACTGGTTTTTTATTTTGTTCTCAACCGTAAACGAAGATGCATATGTTCCTATTAAAGACAAGTGAATCCATAGTTTAATATGTGATAATTTGCCTATAATCATACAAATACACAAGAACAACTTTACTCTT
The DNA here is from genome assembly GCA_000671755.1 of Glossina brevipalpis. Classification (NCBI taxonomy): domain Eukaryota; kingdom Metazoa; phylum Arthropoda; class Insecta; order Diptera; family Glossinidae; genus Glossina; species Glossina brevipalpis. Next base: position 45,285 of record KK351373.1, on the reverse strand, counting down.
ATTTTTTTTTTTTTTTAACAAAAGTAATTAATTAATAATTTTAATTATTGCAAATATAACCAAATATAGATGGTCTTGATCGTAAATCGGATGGCGAGATAACGTTTTCGCGTAAAAGTAGTTTACAAGGTAGACCAGTAAATGATCCCAAAATTTAAAAGTTACATTTCTAAAGTTCCAAATGCTTTTTGCTTAAAGTTTTCAAATTATTTATTATAAAATAAATGTAGCTTGCGCTACTAATATCCTTCTATTAAAATCAAAATAATATGGATTTTTTTATTTTAAATTAAAATTTTTTCTGCTTATTATTTTATTTTTTTTTTTTTTTACAGATTTTATTTTTATTTTAGTATATATTTTATTTATTTAAACGATTTTCTTTTTTCCCTTAAGATGATGAAGCATCTCACGGTGTTCACATTACCAAAATGGGCACCGATGACGTCCTCTTGCATGTTCAGCATGACCATGGTACTGGTGGTCATTGGTGTGCTAAGATAATATTCTTTTCGTTGATGGCTGTGCTTTTGGGTCTAGTGGCTTTAATTATAATGGAAAATCGAGATTCGACTGATAGTAAGAGTGCTTTTTTAAATTAAAAAAAAAAAAAGAAATTTATATATATTTTCATTAATGAGAACAGTGGACACACCTTTGTCCGAGTCGCGTTTTTCTAATTATTTTGATGGTTGGGTAGAAGAACATCGACAAGAACACGACGATCATGATGATCACGCTGCTGCCTCTGATGAAAATCATGACGATGATCACGACGAACACGATGATGAACATGATGATGAACATGATGATGAACACGATGATGAACATGATGATGAACATGATGACGAACATGACGACGAACCTTATGAGGAAGTTGCAGATGTTTCAGAAGGTGAAGAAGAAGAAAAGGAAAATGCAACAGAAGAGCAAACCGGTGAAGACGATGCTGACGAGGAAGAGGAAGAAGACGAACCAGAAGAAGAAGATATTCCCATAAACGATAATGATGATGACGACGATGAGAATATCACCGAGGAAAAGAAAATCGTTCAATCATCCCAAAACGATGAGGATGAGGAAATTGATAATAACGACGATGAAGATGATGAAAATGTCACAACAGAAACCTCTAATATAGCATCAAATGATAACAACGATGACGACAACAGTGCTAACAACAGGGAAAATGAAGAAGACGATGAGGTGGGGTTTTTTCCGTAAAGTTTTCCGCTTGTTTTTCTTTTTTTTGTAACTAATTTTTATTTCCGTTAGGATTTTGATGATGGCAATTTTGAATCGTTAGAAAATCTAGTGGATAATGATGCCGGAGAGTTTGAACTTTTACAAGAAAAGGCACGTCAGCAAGCAGCAGCAGCAGCCAAAAATAATCCACCATCCGTTGAACATAATAATAATGAAGGAAACGTCGACAATATGGATGATGATTTATCTGATCAAGTACCATCATGGGCTTCCTCACGTAAGTAATGTTTTATACGACAAGCAAACAATAAAGAAACTTAGTTAGAAGAAGAGAGAGAGAGAGAGAGAGAGAGAGAGAGAAGAAGAAGAGGAAGAAGAGAAAACGTTTTCATTAGACCTCTTTGTAAATAGGAAGTGTATAGAAGTTAACATTTTTATTACTTAAAGTAAATTGTTTTTTTTGAAAATACTTCTTATTTCCCTAAAATAATTTTGTATGCAGCATTTGTTTCATAAATCAAAAGTGCATTTTCGAAATATTTTGAAATATAAAAAACATGGCTATGAATAGAATCAGACAATTTAATCTAATATTATTACTTTAAAAAATTAAAAAAAAGATTAACATCGACAAACAAACAATTTTACAGATCTCATATATAAAAATATATATAAAAATTTTGTTTGATTTACGCTCTTCGGGTCAACATATACGTACTATACCATTGAAATTTGTGTAGACACATTACTTTTTTTACTTTTTCTTTAATGCCGTATACAAACAAGTACTTACATCGACTGTTCTTATCTTATCATCTACCTGTACTTACTTACACTCTTTATCTTGCCACATTTGAAACAATAAAAGTAAATCATAATAGAAACAGGAACAGGAAATAAATGCTAATAAAATAATAAGGAGCATCCTCATACTTATCTACTCTATTAAAAATCAATGTAGAGTTAATTATTTACTGTTTAGTTTATATTTAAATATGTTAAAGAAGCCTTTAAATGTTTGGCCTATACCATCTATAAATGAATTTTAATTTCTATCTTAAACGAAAATTAAGACAAAAAAAAAAAAAGAAAAAAAAGAAAAGCTAATTATATGTAAATCAATATAGAAAATAAGAGTAGAAATTGTACAAGAAAGTGCAAAATCAGGAAAATGTTCACTAATGACAAACATATTTACAGTGGCTTTGAAAATTGGTATCGGTTTCGCTCTAGCCTTGGTGGCGCGTCTAGTATTAATTAGGAAAAATCCCATGGCAAGTGAGTCTATCTTATATGAGATCATCATAGTCTTGCTCAATTATTTTTTTTATATATATATATATAAGTCTCGAAAAGACTTAAGCTTTTGTAGAGACTATGTTAACCCCTTAAAAAGCCAATTATGCCATTTAACCTGCTCTGTAATTAAATTTTAGTAACTTCGTACGCATGTTGATGTTGTGCATTGTGGAGCGTAAAATTTTACGTTACTTCGTAACACACAATTAAAAACTTTCCTTATGTTACGTTTTAACAAAATGTTACTCTAAAAAGCTACTCATTCTTTTTTTTTTTTCTACTGTTTGCACTTTCTTTTCTCGCAATTGTGAATTATATTTTTTTTAAAATTAATTTTTCGTTTTGCTGTTAACTGCGTTTACAAAAAAAAAAAAAAAAAAAAAAAAAAAAAAAAGAATTGATTTTGTGCGTTATTTGAAAAAGCTACTTTAGGTGAAGACATGGCCGAAGCATTAATGAAGCGTCGTCTTACCATACCAACCGACGAAGAACCCATACTGGAGACAGCCGAAGCAAAGGAGGACACTCTTCTAGAAAACGGTTAAAAACGTTTCCGATTCATATATAACAAGTCTCCTATGCTGGTAAAGCTTATAAAGAAGAGGTTAACTTTTTAATTTGATGATTGCAAAACGGTGTAGCGGACTTGTTTTCACATAATTTCGCATCCGTAGAAGGAGTTTTAAGAAAATTTTATGATTTTTATTAATTTTTTTTTTTTTTAATAAAATAAAATTTAAAGATTATTCCGAGGAGGAATTTGAAATAGAAGAAGAAATCGAATATTTAATGGACGAAGTGGAGCAACCTGGTGAAGAAGATGAAGTAGATGCTGGAGATACGTACGTTCCAGAAACTTTTGAGCAATTGGAAGCCATGTATCGTTCGAAGAGTTACATACCCGAACCGATAGTTGAATCAGAATTAGAAATCACAACAAAAGAAGAAGACGACATATCTTCAGTAAATCCACAAATAGAATCATCTTCTTTGAAATTAGCCACAATTGATTTACCACTATCAGTAACTCCGACGCCAATTATTTTAAAGCAGACTGAGACAAAACCTGTCGATACAAATGTGACCTCACGCTTAACAAAACACGACTTACAAATACCTGTGGTTTTACCTAAGGAAACTCGTGAAATGAATTATCAACCAGATGACGAAGAAATCGATTATGATGAAGATGATATCTATGATGATGAAGAAGAAGCAGAAGATAATAACTCAGAAGTATTAGATGAGGATGATATATTAAACGATAATGACGATCTTGACGAAGAGGAGGACGATGTATCCGAAGTAGATGATACAGAATTAATGAATCGTTTGGAAGCAAAATATGGCAAATTACCAGCTAAAGAATATGAAAGTGATGAAGATCCTGATGATCCATCATGGACACGTAATTACCAGAATTTATGTTTTTTATTTAGGTTTACTGAAAAGAGTACGAATTAAATTAGGGGTTTTTCTTTTATTATGGACGTCTTTCCAACCGAACTTCGTTTTTAATAACTTGACACTATTAACAACTATATTCGTTGACGATGGAGACATCTAATCTTTGCAATTCATCCCAACAATAGGCCATCATATAATAGCAAAGTGTCTAGTTTGTGATATCTGTGACGTAAGAAAAAAAAGAAATTCGAATTCTCTCCATTACTCTTGTCCAAAATGGCGATATTTTCTTTTTTTATTTTATTTTTCATTTTTTCTCTTGTAGGCATATGAATATTTATGAAGTGTATAAGTCCGTTTTAAATTTCCCTCAGACATTTGGCTATTGGGGGAAATTATAGAAAATGTAATTTCGTGAAAACGCCTAAGTTTTATCGAAATAGAAAATGAGAAAAAATACCGCAACATAAACTCAAAATTAGAAAATTATGAAAATAGTATTTATGAAAAGATCTTATATATGAAAGAAAAGAGAGAAACTTGACTTCGATTTTTTTTTATAATAAATTATTTTTAACGATCCATTTCTTAAGTGTAACTTTAAAGAACCTTTTCAAGTCCGCAAATTTCTAATTTGTTCGAAGTATTTTATTAAGTTAATAATAATTGTTAGTCATTGCAAGTTCTTATAATTTTTTTTTTTTAAATCAGAATTTGGAGTTGAGTAAGATTCTTAAAGTCGTAAGGATTAAGGAAAAAAAACGTACAAGATTGATAGACATAATATGTTCATATCTAGATTCAATAAATTAAATTGAGCTGCGGTCATATGAAATGTTTATGAACATAACATAAGGAAACTGAATTTTTGGAAAAATTCCAAATTTTTAATAATTTTGAAAAATTATTTCATTAATTATATTATATTTGTTTATTTTCGCCCGTGAATAATTTTTTTATGAGATTAAAATATATTTCAATTATTTACATACAAAGACTTCATTGTTAGATCTTTTGTATAAAATTATATAAAATCTACAATAAGCCTTTGATGAAAATATTTTCAAAACTATCGAAATGGAGAACCATAGTTTAGACATTGTATAAGATAGTAATGAAGCGAAAGTATTAACCAATTTTTGAGATTCTAAGGACTAATGTAATGGACAAGCAAAGGTAGAGATTACGACCGCTAGACAGTTAGAAAATTTTGTCTGGATTAATTTTTTTTGGGTGGCAAGGAACCTTAGAGAAAATATACAAAAAGTTCTTTCTATATTTATATATTATATTTTGCTTATTTTTTGAAAGATTTTTTGAGAAAGTTTTTTGTTTTTAAAATAAAAATATAGAATATTATATAAAGGTAGAAAAGTTATTTCAATAAATTTTAAATAATTTTACGATACTTACGTCCCATAACAATAAAATGTATTTGACTGTTAGTATGAAAAAGATGACATATCACGCTCTTCACTGTATTAAATGCTTTGTAAATTCGGTCGTTCTTAGAGCATCTGCGTTAATTTTGGCCATTTGTTCACTTCAAAAAGCCATTTATTGGAAATCATTAGAACAATATATTAGTTTGGGGAAAAGGTAATCCATTATTTTCCAATTCGAAATGTTAAATAAAATCCTGAAGTTCATATAAGATTGGATGGATTACCTTTTCCCCAACCTAATATTTTCGATTATTTTCTGCAACATTTTTCCATCTTCCTAGTAAGGTATCGATACCATGTCGGAAAAACTCACTACCTTTTGAGGCTAATCTTGAATCGACCTATCTTCTCACTTCTTCAACATTGTGGAACGGTGTGCCAGCCGAGCAATGCTCCATGGATTTGAACAAGTGGTAATCAGAAGTCGCTGTAGCTAGTGAGTACGCTAAGTGCGCCAGAATTTCCCATTCAAGCTGCAACAAGTGTATTCTTGACGACTTTTTCAATGTGTGTCCGAGTGTTGTCATGCAAGAAAATGAATTTGCTTTGTCTTGGCCGTTATTGCTGGCCTTTTTTGCAACGATACGTCGTTCAGTTTGTTTAATTGACGCTGGTCGGCATCTGCAGTAACATTTTCATTTCATACGATTTTAGCAGCTTGTAATACACTATGCTCTGCTGATCTCACCATATGCACAGCACAACCTTATGGTATCGATTGGACGGCTCTCTTGGACTAACGCTTGATTCTTTGCGTTTTAGATTGTCCTACGAGAGGAAGTTTTCATCGTCAGTCATAATATGCTAGAGAAAACTCTTCCTTTTTTGCCTGCTAAGCAATGAAACCGCGATCTTGAAACAGTTCGAAGTGGAATTTTGGATCAATTCATATGGTAACCGAATTGCAATTTTGAACATTTTATGGTTAGCATCTGTGTACACTAATAGGCAAATGCTATTTTAGATAGAGGAAGAACTAAATCACCGAAATTAATCATTATATAGACTGTTATTTCTCATTGCTTTACCACTTTTAGCTGTTGGCCAAAATTAACGCAGTGACATGATATATTTATCATAGAAATCGAAGCGTGTTAGACTAGTGCAGTAGACTGCACTGTGATTACGATTTTTATGGAGTCGTAGTTATAGCGAATGCTCGGCCGGTAAAAGCATAACTCTTACCGATCCTGCGGCCTTTGGCTTTCTCTCTCTCACCTTTTATTTCGAATCAACGATGTGATTGATCATTAAAAAAAAAATTTTTTTTTTTTTATTGAATTTGCATTTAATATTTAATTAGATTAGAACTCAACCGTTTTATTTTTAAATATTATTTCTATAGAAATTAAACCAAAAACTGGTCCAAAAGCTGCCGATAGTGATTTTGATTCGTTCGAGCAAGAATTGAGGAGAGCAAATGAGGAAATGATGAGAGAGGTAATTGTAATTTTTTAATGATAAAAAAAAAAAAAAATTAAAATGAAATCTTTCAATCTCTTAATATATATTTGCTGCAGTATAATTATCACTAGAACTTAAAGCAAAAAAGAAAATAAAAAAAAACAAAAAAAAAAATACTCTCCAACAACACTACGACAGTCTTTACAAAACTCCTATATGTGCATAGCTTTAAATTTTCGTGTTTCTTTAATTTAATTTTTTTTTAAATTTATTCTTTTAACTTTTCTTTTGTTTTTTTTTTTTTTTGAAATAAACTTTTAATATTTGTTTTTTTAAAGCGCATGAATTTTAAAATTGAAACCAAAAACCAAAAACCAAAAGTATATTAAAACCTTTAAAAAAATGTTGCATTTCGTTTTTGTTTTATAGAAAAAAAAAAAAAAAGAAAAAAAAACTAAATTAACTCAATATTAATTAGAGTTATTCTAAAAACACCCACTTTATAAAAATTTGGAATAACTCTTCTTTGTGAAATTAATATTGATTTAATTTTAATTTTTTTTTTTCGTTTATTTAATATTTTCTTTTTTTTTTTTTGCTTTTGCCAACTTAACGTCTTAACATGCTGTTTGTTTGTGTATGTTTATGCTTGATATAATTAGCTTTATCCCCAAGCTTTACAAACTTACGAAATGCTCATCAAAACTTATCCCCAACGAACTCAATTGCATTTGGCTAAGGCTCGAGCCTTAGATGCATACGCCGAACAACAGAAAAGCAATCAATTATTGAGAGCAGCAATAGAAGGTTATAAGCATTACCTGCAAAGTAATAAAAAAATTCACGATTTGCACGAGTATAAAGCAGCCGCTAAAAGATGTTTAGAGCGAATGAAATTTCTTGGTAAATAAATTTAAATATAAAATTAAATAAATAAATAAAAAATAAAAAATATTTGAAATAATATTTCTTTTCCAGGACAACATCAGGATGCTTTGCCTTTATATCAAGAGCTTATTAAACGTTTTCCTCAAGATTTAGAGTTACGTCAACAGTTAGCAGTTACTTATCTTTTGCTAAATCGGTAAGCAAACGTTTATGATTTCTTAACTGTAGTAACAGTACACCAGTGTAGTTTTTCAGAGGCTAAAACAGTTTTGGAGCATTTACTTCAAAAATGGCCAAATGATGGTTTTGCTTTAGTTCATTACGGTTTTGTATTAAAACAATATTATCAGGAGTATGAAAAGGCGATCAATTACTTACAACGTGGAATTGCTAGCAAAGCAAAAGGTACACAAGATGGACGGTTTTATTTTCAATTAGGTGATGCTTTGCAACGTTTGGGTCGTGAAGAAGAAGCTTTTAAAGTTTATAAGGAAGGTGCCGATTTAAAATTATTCCCTAGCATTTATCAGCGTTCTTTGTATAACGAACCCGGTCTCAAAGCTCAACCATTTTGGTCACAAAATGAAACCGGATATCAGGCTTTCTTTTATAAATTAGAACAAAATTGGTTAGCGATTAAAGCAGAAGGTTTAAATATTCTAAGCAAAAAAGGATATTTCATGGATGAGTCAGAAAATCTCAAAGATCAAGGTGATTGGAAACAATATGAATTATATACGCGAGGCCAACAAAAATATCGTAATTGTTTGAAGGCTCCCATTACCTGCAGTTTAATTGAAGAATTTCCTGTTGCGCGTCACTGCCGTCGAGGTCAAGTTAAATTCAGTATTATGCACGGAGGAACGCATGTATGGCCTCATTGTGGGCCTACGAATTGTCGGCTGAGAGCTCACTTAGGTTTGATAGTACCGAAAGGAACATATTTACGTGTAGCGGAAGAAGAAAAGTAAACATTTTTTTTTTTATTCTAGATTCGTTTATAATTTCGAAGAAAATTTTAATTGTTTTATATCATTTAATTAGCACTTGGCACGAGGGAAAATTTTTAATATTCGATGATAGTTTTGAACATGAAGTCTGGCATAATGGAACCGGCATACGATTGGTGCTAATAGTCGATGTTTGGCATCCCGATCTAACATTGCAACAACGCCGTTCACTAACCGCTATTTAGTGAAGAATTTATTTATTTATCATTTTCCACCTAAAAAAAAATTCAAACAGCAGCTTTATTATTATTATCATTATTATTATTATTATTATTATTATTATTATTATTATTATTATTATTATTATTATTATTATTATCATTATTATTATTATTATTATTATTATTATTATTACTTTTTATATTTATAGCATATAATAATTCTGTATCTCAAAAAGATTTCAAATACAAATTGCTCTTGTACTGTACGTGTAGTAGTTAATTAATTAATTAATTAATTGAATTTGCTTTCAGTTATTTTTTTAATTTATAATAAGAAATAAATCGAAAGACAATTATTTATAAAACAAAAAAAAAAAAATATATTAATTGAAAAGTTTTTAAATTATTTCATAAACTGTCTTAAGAAGAATTAAATTTTTTTAAAATAATATTGTTTTCTGTTTATTTTGTTGCTAAGGGTAAAAATAGAAAAAAATAGGAAAATGTATTGATAAACTTAAATCGGTTTTAAATTTTGCAGTTCATCGAACAGAACTATCTTATAAAGTATAGAAAGTGTTCGTGCGTGTCAGATATAGAGTTAGCCAACTAATTATTGGAGCAATTCACGCGAAGACTTTGCTTATTTACTCGGTATAGTTGCATTGCTTACGCTTGACACAGAAAAAACTAGATATTTTAGATGGGTTTCGCTTTCACTTGGTATGGGAATACGTATCTTCATCTGGCACTTCGCAGCTATGGGTGGCATTCTTCTCCTTCGTGCCTCGTTGGGAGTTTTAAACTTACGTGGATTTAAGCCTTCACGGCAAGAACGCACCTTAAACTTCTAGAGCCGTTCTCTTAGATACTCTTCGCATAAAAACAGAACGAATCCAAATGATCAGACGTTAGAAAACAACAAAAAGTTGAGGAATTAAGTTTAAATGCGACAGCACTCCCTCCTGATATGTCAGCAGTAGGGTCAATTATAAGATATCATGTTAATAACCCTGCACAAGAAGATTGGATTGAACTGAAACTATTTTACTATTAATTACAATTGATGAAGTAATAGAAATAACAGAAGATCTTAAATTAAAGCTTTGGACTATGCATGGTATGCTTACATAGAATAGGCGCAAAATCTCATTGACAGGAATTTGAATGGTGATTTCATATTTCAATACCGTTGCAGCTAGCGAACTGTAATGTAACATTCGGTTATATTTGTCAATAAGGCCAATTGTAAATAACAGCAATGGACCTTCTATAACTTCAACGAGTCAACTAAAGATAAGATAGTTGATTGGATTAAAAAATCGTGTAGAAATGTGGAAGGAAGAAAGATTATATTAGCTCAACAGTTAGCTGTTTATTCAAATTTCCTTAGGAATTTTAACGATGGGCATTGTATATAATGGGGATGTATAAAATTTGCCATATCTTTGACACATACGTCCTTCTTAGTGTTGTCTTAGTGTTCTGAATTGAATTTCCTAAATAGATTGTGTTATCTATAGCATGCGATAAAATTCATTTTATCTCTAGTAACTTTTCGATAATACGCGCATATAAAAATTAAAACATTTGTTATATCGCTTGCTAGAAAACATATCAGCCTAAATTACATCCCCATATGTAAACTACTTCTGATGCAATTATATTACCACTATATGAGTTACATATAAAAAATATTAAAATGAATTTTCTAATTTTATAGAGCATTAATAAGTTTCATTAAACTCGATACTGTTTACATGCGATTTTTTTACATAACGTTCCCTTGACATAATGTATTTATCTAACTAAGGTTAGAGTTAGGAGATCTTCTAGTTTGACTGCCCTTGACGCTTGAAAATGAGTTCACGAATATATAACTTAATCTCGGTCAATACATCAATACATAAAATTGATATTCTGTCTTTTTATAGTTCTAACATGATATTCAAGAATTTATTTAATCACTTCTGAATAAACAGTGAATGGCAATGGAAATTATTGCAGTTAATCCTCTATTTGAGTAAATTCAGGATCGACACTTTTTTATTTCCATATGTGTGTGTGTGTTCGTTTGTCTCCGTGTCTGTATGATCGCTTATTGAACCGGTTATGCTACATTTCTTTTCATTTTTTTTTGTTTTATTTACTTTTATAAAAAAATAACGAATTGAGTTCAAAGTCACTGATTGATTGTAATTGTAATTGATTTTGTGCAGCGTGCGTGATAATTATGTCAAGAACGCATGGGAATTTTTTTTTTCATTTAGCACGTGTTTAAAGGCACAAGAACGCTAAGAATAAGAAAAGTGCAGAAACACACACAAAAGTAGGGAGACGCTGTTGACAATAAAATTTTCAGGCGATTTCTTTCTGTTCGTTCAATCATTTGTCCCTTTTCCGTTCTTTAGTATTCATCTGTTGTTGGAAGACCCCTATAGAAGAAATTTGGATTTGAGTTCAATTATCGCATAATGGGTGTAAGTTACAATTTGTTGCTAAATGATTTTCTGGTCATCGAGAGATTAGATCAGTTTCCTGAAACATCTTAAAGTTTCCTTTCATAACATTTATCCAAATCTCTACCTTTTCTTCATTCAGTTCCATGTCTTTATTCCTGCTTTTATCAATGCGGTTCGCCTACCATTATTATATATTTATATTATATTATATTTGGACTTTAAAAAAACGGGTAAAATCAACAGTTTCATTTGAGCACACGAATCTTATCATTATCGAACCGTAGACTGACCAAAAATCTGGATTATCAAATCGATTAATAATACTTGGGAAACCTGGAGATATAAGCATGCATCACAAAAGGCTTTTTCAATCCTTTCATAGCAAACCAAAAAAAAAGCTGAACAAATTTGAGTAAAAAAAATGCTGAGGAGTACACGAGTTTTCCTGAAAAATTCGCTGCTTCCACAAAAAAGGAAAATATATGGATACGATGTTTCAATATAAATTTTTTTTAAAATCAATTTAATTACACAATTCATAATTGTAATTAACAAAGCTTGTGAATATAAGTGTGTCAGTTATTCTTCTTAGTTAATGTTTGTGGTTGGTAGCGGTATTATCACTGATGTAATGGTCTCATCGAAAAAGATTAAAAAATCTTATAAAAGGCTGATGATATGTATAAAAAGTTTCAGTTAATTTTCAAGTGCATTAACTAATAAATAAATTCATTGAAAGAGAACGTAATAAACATTTTAAAAAAATTATATACGAACTCTGGTACGAAACCTGGATAATCATCCTATCAATCATTTGTTGAAATCATATCATTATTCAAGTTTAATTGAAGGTGTGTTATCGGTTTGATTGGGTTTCTTATCAAGCCTAACTTTTTTATTATATCGATAAACCTAGGACATAACATTCCGATCGATATCTATATATTGTTTTTTTTTTCTCTACTGAAAACCGAATCTAACACGACGTGTTTTAACAATTTCTTTTGGATGGAAGGAAAGTAGTATTTGAGAAGTATTTTAATTATTAAATATATATTATTATTATATTATTATATTATATATATTATAATATATATATATAATATTTAATCCTTAAAAAAGTGTTTTTTTATTTTGAATTCAAAAAAATCCTTTTCGATAGAAACCATACCCATAAATTACGTAAAAAATACTTTTAAAAAATTCAGTAGATAGTAGAGTGTATTTATTTTAAAAAAGGTGGCAACACCTTGCGTTTAAGATTAAAGACTATTTATTATTACATGAATGCAGCAAATTTATTACGATATCAGTTGTGACATAAAACAAACTTGCATTTGTTACAATCAGTTCGTCAAAATCTGTTGCACCTTGGAAGTTTGTATCCACTTTTAGAACTGCACTTTCGCTCGTTCAAGGTCTACACCATCAGTCCGTACTTCTTTTGATGCGTCAAAGTTCGTGGCCTTTCGGCGGTTTTTGGCTTCTATTCCCCTTTCTTTATTACTGATCTAAGGATCTTCCTCTTTTCTTCCCATTATACTTTTTATATGAACATAATGCTTCTGCAAGTTTCGAACTGTCCTTACCTAATGCAAGGTTTCGATTGTTTTTTGTTTCTACAATACTCACGAATTGATCACTACCATATCAATCATGTGATGAAACAATCTGATATACCACTTGCGACTTTTGAGTCTGATTCTTTATGTGTCCAAAAAGCTGTGCATGAGGTCAATTCCTTCCATATGGACATCGTAGTCTTTGACTATATCCGGGCAGGCCCTGGAAATTTACTTCTATTGCTTCTTATCAAATCTGCTGATAGTTTGGAATGCTTCAGAGCCCTGTACAGCCTGTGAGGCTGTTAATGTGAGGCTCCTATCGTCTTTCCAGCACGTCACTGAGATATTATAATCCGTTACTTGTTCCTTATAGGTTTCTTGGATTAAAGAGTTCATTCTATTCAATTACTTGGTGAATTTCGTTAGAATCTTCGTCAATCCATTCAGTAAACATGCTTTACTTTATTTTTTATTTGAAAGAGAGAGTTTCCATTAGATAGATTCTGGTAACTTTCATGCATAGTGTGGACAAATGGCAATACTGCGAATTTTCCAAAAAGTAAAATTTTCATATGCAAGATCGAACATATCTTATTACGGAGGGGAAGTAATTTTTTTACAGTTAAACAAACCAACCGGTCATAAGCACTTTAATAATAGAAAATATCCACAAAATGGATTCTTGTCAGGCATAGTTTTGATAAGCGAAGAGTTAGAGTCATTCACTGAAACACATAAGTTTACAAGCACTTCGTAAATAGTTGAATTTGCCATTCAGTTTTTTAATAAGCTTAGTGTGTGAGATTCTCTCAAATACTTTTTTTAGATCGAGAGCGACAAGAACACAGCTTATATCGGAATTGATGTGATCTTTAATTGCTTCGTTAACGGAAGTTAAAAGCTACAAAGTCCAAGCTTAAACTGAGCATCATGCATGGCATGACTATTATTTAGGAATGAAGCAAGTGATTCTTTCATAATATGCTCCATAACTTTGAAGAGGCAAGTTAGGATGCTTCTTTTGGAAATAAAGAAGGAATTAAATGTGATATAAAGCTCAAAGAAAAATTATTAAATCTTTTAGAAAAGGGGTATAATATCGCTTAAACTTTGTGGCTTCAACTTATTTCACACTTAAGGAACAATTAAGGACTTTGTAGAATCCTGTAAGTAAACATTTTCTACAATCATTGTAAACGAGGTTAGTGAATAGCTTTTGGTAAATAGTTTCTTGTCGCTAGGTTTTTCTGTCATTGGTCACTAGGCTGCTCTTCTATAAGAAACAATTGACTGAATTGTTATATCCCTAAGCAAGAGATCGTTTCAGGCCCAATTACTGGTGTTTACAGCAGAGGTAACCCTAGACATATTGGTTGTAATATTAGGTTGGGGAAAAGGTAATCCATTATTTTCCAATTCGAAATGTTAAATAAAGCCCTGAAGTTCTTATAAGATTGGATGGATTAACCTAATATATTAGTTTGGGGAAAAGGTAAGGTAAAAAAGGTAACCTTATAAGAACTATAATGGATTACCTTTTCTCCAAACTAATATTATCTTTACAAATCTTTAAAAATCTTTACAGATTATTGTAAGGTTTTCTAAGATCAATTATAGATATTTAGAGTTTTTCGGGAAACCAATGATGATTCCACTAAAACTTATGATTCCATTAATTCTATCAAATGCTTGCTTGTTAGATTGGGAGAGTTTTTTCTATTTTTATTATATTTAAAGAAATATTTTATAAACCGATGACGAGATTAGAATATCTCTCTCTTCTAGTAGCAAATATATAAATATAAAGAAATATGATAACTTAAATAACTATAAAATATTTTATACTTTGTAATTAATTTTTAATTTTCTCATTATATTAATTTTATTACTTAATATATTTTAGCGGCATAATATAACGCCTGTCAAAGTTTGTTAATACAATGTATTGAGCTCCTATTTAATTACTAACCGCATGTTTTGTACAATTTTGGAATAAATTCGCAGTCATTGTTGTCAGAGAAAAGTGAAAGTTTTGCTTTACCGCGATGCTTATTAGAAAAATTTTCATTATCATATTTGATTTATTGTTGCAAATAAGTATTATTTACAAATATTTGAAAGTCATTCAAATGCAAAGACAGACAGAGATATATCTACACGTGTTGATGATTGTAAACACATTTTTGCATAGAATTTATAAACAACGCGAAACGTAATAATCAAAGAGAGAGAGAGAAAGAGAGAGAGAGAGAGTGAGAGAGAATAATAGTTAACTGTTTTCTATAAATTTATAGGCGACGGCGAGTCAAGATTTTCAAATTTAAACTTTATTTTGCGTTACTTTGTTTATAATAGACGAAGTGTTACAGTTCCTACCAAAAGTATTCGTACAATTAAAGTACTTTGCTTTCGTTTTTTTATTCTAACACAGTTAAGAGTTATTAGATTATCAGAAGATTGTCAAAAAAATTGGCATTACAGTTCGTAAGTTACCGATAAAGGTTAGAAGTATACCCAAAATCTATGCTACGCGTGGGCTTCAATCAAGGGTTATGTTACTTATTAATATTTAGGTTTTTAAGTTGTGAAAAAAATACTTTATTACATATGTTGCACACTACTACTCTAGCGTCTTTTATAAAGTAATTATATTAATCCCTTCATATTGTATGCTAAATAAGCAAAACTACGCTTTCGTAGACTCTACCAAACTTTTATTGATCTACAGTAGATTCTCAAATGGTTTATTTTTCCTCTAAGAATATATTTTTAATTGATTAATAAGAGATGATAAGAGATCCAAAGTGAACTGAGAGACTAATAAACGATAGTAAGGAATTCAAAGTGAACTAAAAGAAGCATTAAGGCCCTTGATGTGAAAGATTCTTTGAATTTATGTTTCCTTACTTCTTTGTTTTTTGTTTTCATGCCCTATTCACTCGGCGTATGCTTTCTATAGGTATATGGCAGCAGCCTGGAAGATGTATATATGTTTACTCGATCGGTGAATGTTAACGTTTTACTGATCGGGTATTCATCGCAACGATATGTCAATCGTAATTAAATAAAATAAAATTACCGTACTAGGGATTGCACACGGGTGTACATGATAGTAGCACTTCTTATCTATTAAGCACTGCTTATCGAAAGCGGCATTTTCGACACATTTTACTTTCGAAAAGGTAAAAGTGTTGTTCAAGCAAGAAAAACATTGTTCAATACGTACGGAGAAGCTGTGTGGTTTCCGATATTTCCATCCGGCAATTTTGATGTTGAAGATAGATCACGTTCTGGGAGGCCAGCTGTGAAGCTAATGATAACAAAATAAAATTGATGAGATTAGACCGTTTGAATTTTAAATTTATTAAATTATAAAAATATTTTTACACTTTACAAGAAAATTATCTTCCATTACGGTCACAAAAAACATAATGATTTTCCGAACAATCGAATAGAATTTGCTACGATTAAAATAAGAAATCTGATATAAAAATTGATCACATTTGATATTACTTAGGGTAAAGTTAGTTCAACATGATCCTATATATCTTCTAAACAAGGTCTTACGCTTTTATTACTTAGGAAAAGTATTATAAATTGATTTTATAACTTGTGTATTTTGCACTAACTTAATTTAATTTGTTTGCGATTGTGTTGAAGGGTATTCAAGATTTGCATTAAACTAAAATTTTTCTTACGGCTAAATATTCTTTATTATTGATCGTTTTCAATTAAATTAAATTTTAATTTTTTTATCGCAATTAATAACGACGTATTGAATAATTTTTAATTAATGCAATCAAATTTAATTATTAATTTTACATTACATGTGTAATGAATAAAAAAATGTACGTTATTAGTAATAAATCAATTATTATTGTAAGAGACTTGCTTGCTACTACTACTACTACGTGGTGCTGTTGGTTTACATTTGTAAACCTGTCAGCAAATGTAAAGTCTGGAAAATTATCTCCGATTGGCAGTTGAGGTTAAACAAGTACTGTTAGCGTTTCGAGAAAATTTGATCAAATCTTTATATTAAACTCATTTTAAAATTGTTTTTTTAAAACAAGTGAAACTATTCTATAGGTCTCTTTGAGATCACTATCATGCGATCTTCATCGGAAAAGTGTCGTCTTGAAGAAAAAAAGCATATCTTAGAGACATAGAAAGTAATAATGATAAGATTTAAATCAATTTTCTTTGGAATACATTTTATTGAAAGAAATTTTCGAGAGTTTTGATGGATTCAGAGATAATAAAAGAGAATTTTCAGATTTCGAACAGATTCAGAGAGAATGAAAGAGAGTATTCAGGTTTCTAACAGTCTCAGAGAGAATGAAGTAGAGTTTTCAGATTTCTAATAGGTTCAGAGAGAATGAAAGAGACTTTTCAGATTTCTAACAGTCTCAGAGAGTGAAGTAGAGTTTTCAGATTCAGAGAGAATGAAAAAGAGTTTCCAGACATCTAACAGATTCAGAGAGAATGAAAGAGAATTTTCTAACAAATTGATAGAGAATGAAGTAGAATTTTCAGATTTCTAACAGATTTAGAGAGATTGGAAGAGCGTTTTCAGATTTCTAACAGACTCAGAGAGAATGAAGGAGAATTTTCAGATTTCTAACAGATTTAGAGAGATTGGAAGAGTGTTTTCAGATTTCTAACAGATTCAGAGAGACTGAAAGAGTGGTTTCAGATTTCTAACAGATTCAAAGAGATCGGAAGAATGTTTTCAGATTTCTGGCAGATTTAGAGAGATTGGAAGAGTGTTTTCAGATTTCTAACAGACTCAGAGAGAATGAAAGAGAGTTATCTCACAAATTCAGACGGAATGAAAAACTGTTCCGATATTTGTAAACCATTTATGGAATAGTATACAGAAATTTTTGAGAGTTTTGATAGATTTGGGGTTTGTTTACCTAAACCAATCGAGAGAATGAAAAATAAATAACATATATTTGATAAGCGGTTAATTTTAAACCAAGTAATCAAATGATATAAATATGTTTAGATTCAAATTGAGTATTGTTTAATACAAAGATGAAATAAATATTCGAGCTAAAGCACAGACTGAGCTAATATTAATTATTATAGATTACCTTTTTTTTTGTTTAGGATTTTCTTGATGCAGCTTCAATATTATTTCATTTGATGAAATTGATATCAAATATATGAAGAGGTTAACTTTTCTTCCATTTTAATTAATTTTGCAATCGATCACTGATATAATTTATTTTAAATATTACAAAAAAGTTATCCAAACTAATATATCCTCTAGTTTTCGTCTTAAGGGTAGAAATCAGCTGATTCCACCTGGCCTAACTAACTTACGTTCAATATAGCATTTTTTATAATATGCAAAAATTTTGTGAACTGATAACGTTTTTTTTTTTTATTTAACTAAAAATAGAGTTATCTAGCGAGGCTGTTTAAGCAATAAAATAAAATCATGTTTTTTTTCTAAAGTTCTCATGTCAAAGTTATTAAACGACTTTCCATAAAAGAACTTACACGATACGTTCTCAGCATAACAAAAAAAAAAAAAAAAAAAAAAAAAAAAAAAAAAAAAAAAAAAAAAAACGTAAATGAAACGAAATAGCGAATATAGTAAATAGTAAATAACAATAAAAAATTGTAAACAAAATAGTTAATTATCGTAGAAAATATTCAATTCATTGATGTACTGCTTAGTCATGGTCCGATTTAATCTAATAACAAACGAATGCGTTTTCATTCAGCATAATTTGGAAGGAGAAGCGAAGAAGGGCTCTATGTGGACTCACATCTCTGTCTCTCTATTTATGTTAGTTCTTTTGGTATTGATAAAACCGACAACCTTTGTGAAAAAGTTTTTCATAAATTCTTTGTGAATAATTGCCTTAGAAAAACTTGGAGGAAATCCACTATAAATGTAAACTTATAAAAAAATGGCCTCCCAGGACAGTTAAAGGTGTCAAAGTAATGAAAATATATTCAAATTTAACTTTGTAATCTGCCTTACTATATAATAGCAGACGTAATACATATATACGGGGAAATAGTAAAATTAGAAAAGTTCCTCAATATATTGTAATTTATTCGCTGTGCTTTTATATATCCTTCGAATTCACTTCATTTAAATCTTTGCAGTTATTTCCACTTCTCGAAAAAATAACTCCAAGAAATTTTCTATGACGTATTGTACAAGTTGAACGAAATCATATAAAAACAAAATTAATAGCATAACTTGAACGATGAAATGCTTAGTTGGCGATAAGCTAATGCGAAAAGGAATGTGTATTGGGTGATATGTTATTTATCCGCAGTTTTTTGATAAATTTTTAAGCTTCTTTTTGTAGCCTGCTTTTTTCAAACGAATCCAAATTTTCATAGGTTTGATGTTTAGTACCATGGCTTCGTTATATACTGACAGCTTGGGTGCCGATCGTAGGTTATCATTTGCAAAATTTCATCGATTTTTTCCATAACTCGCCGAACGAAGCCAAGTGCATCTTTGGCATTAAAATTCGAGGAAAGTCAATATATAAGCATAGAAAATCATTATTTGCTTTTATTACTTTCTCGTCATTTATGTGAATTCCGTTTAGAAGAACGTGATTTGTATAAAAGTAATCACTTTTCGGCGAAGAACACTTCAGAGGCAAATATTGAATTTGCGGACTTTTATTAATTGTTCATCAACTAAAGTGAAACGTTGTCGTTAACATTCGATTTCAATTTGGTAGTAGTAAAATAAAATATTCAGACATGAAATTTATATTTAACAGACATCAGAGGGAAAACATTTTTTCACGTTCGATTCGTTCTATTCACTCTGATCAACACATGTACATGTAATTTATGAGATCTGCGCGATGAGAGAAATTTCTAAATTGAATTTGCCGTGGTATTCTGAACAATATTTTGAATAACATCACAGAGATGTCACAAGTCTCAAGTCACAACGTCGTCTTTTTTTTTTGTTTTAGATTAGTGTGACTTAAAAAGCTTGCTCTATAACTAAATTGATATTGAAGTCTCGTATTTGTAACTAATCCTTCGGAATACCAGCATAGATACAAAATCAAAAAAAGTATAACAAGAAAATACACACACACGCACACATTGAGTTTTCTCTTATGACTAGACGACCGATTACAATGCTAAAATATGCCCCTTAAGTGATTATAAAAATTGCATACATACACGCGCCTTAGTTTATTAATTCATTCATAGCGGACTTCATAGCAGAGAGACTAGAATAGTAATTTGACTTGTATAGTATTCTTTTACAGTTACATTTATAAAGAAGCAGAGAAAAACGCATATTGCACATACTAATACTAACATTCAAGACACAAGTCTGCCGAGTTAACTGCCATATAGTATGTATACGATACGTAAACTTATCGCAATACGCGTAAACATTTTCTAATATCCACCACCAAAGAATGAAGTTATGCTCACTTTAGCATTTTATTTGCAACATTCAGAAAAAAGTTTCAGATAATATATAAAGTACATTCTTCGTCAGCATTAAACACAGGCGTATACATGTGCAAGTCTGTCCGTCTGTCTGGTGGTCTACCCGTCTACTTCTCTGCCCATCATACTTTCCAATTGTCTACCTGTCTGTCTGTCTGCCGGCCCGTCGGTCTGTTTGTTCGCTTGTCTGTCCATCTTAATTCCCAATAGTCTATCCGTCTGTCTGTCTGTCCGCCTGTCTGCTCATCTTAGTTCCCAATAATCAACCTGTCTTTCTGTTCGTCTGTCCGCCTGCCTGTTTGTCTGCTCGCTCGTTCGTCTGTATGTCTGCCTGTCCGTCCGTCCGTCTGTCCTCCTGTCCGCCTGTCCGCCCGTCTGCCCATCTTAATTCCCAACTGTCTACCTGTTTGTATGTTCGCCTGTCTGTCTGTTTGTCTGTTTACCCGGTCGTCGCCTGTTTGTCTGTCTGTTTGCCTGTCCGTCCGTCCGTCCGTCCGTCCGTCCGTCCGTTTGTCCGCCTGTCTGCCCATCTTAATTTCCAATAGTCTATCTGTCTTTCTGTTCGCCTGTCCGCCTGCCTGTCTGTCTGCCCGAGCGTTTGTCTCTCTATCCGTCCGTCCATCTGTCTGCCTGTTCGTCTGTCTGCCTGTCCGTCCGTCTGTCTGCCTGTCCCGTCTGTCTGTCTTTCTACCTGTTTCTATGTCCGCCTGTGTAATGCCTGTTCTAAACAAAATAAATCAGGACACCTGCTTAGAACTTAGCAGAAACGTTGGAACTTCTTTTACGCAGGTTGGTATTGAAAATGAGTGAAATGGTTCAAAGGACACGTTTCTAGTACAAAGCAAGTCGAGAACACCTCGGTTTTTGAAAGCAAAAATATATTGTTTTTTTGCTCGTTACTGGGGTCGGAAAGACTAACAGTAATGAGTACCGAAGTATAGGTTTTTCGAGCATTTCTCCAAGATGAAAGTGTTGGGTATACGAGATTCGTTCACAATCGAATCTACTCTCTTTTCATAGTTGTTATATTATGTCAGAATACTTTCTCGTTTGTGGAAGTGGTACGTGTATGTAATGTATGTAAACAAACCGTAGCTCATGTGCTAGAAATAATATTTTTAAAATTTACTATGAAATTAAGTTGTTTGTTATGTTTAGATAAACAAAATATTATTGTAAGTAAGTAAGACAGAGTTATACACAGTTAGAGTAAACAAACCTATGGATCCGATTGTTATTCGATGAAAATATTTTCCAAAAGCAAATAACTTTTTTCCACAATTATTTCAGTTTCACTCTTTTTTTTTTCTTTTTTTTTTTTTTTTTTAAATTTTAAATAATTTTAAAAATGATTTATGATTAAGTAAAAATTTATAAATTAATTTTAAATATTCGTGGCCGTTAAATATTTGCACGTGTATATGATTGTGTGTGACTAAAGTAGACACAATCGCGCCATAGATATAATCGTGCTAATGTTGTTTGTGTGTTACACCATAAGACAGATATCTACGTCTGTAAATTATCTAAGAATAAAATCATAACGTTTTGTTTAAATACTAGCCAGACGTTTTTTGTTAGCTTCACCAGCAAGTTTGATTAACTTATACAGTAAAAGTAACAAAATAAATGAAAACAAAACAAAACAACAACAATTAAATAAAAAGAAAAAAATATTCTTTTAAGGACACTAGTGCGATTTTATAAATAAACAAAAACAAAAATTCAATTAATAATAAAAATAAAAAAAATAAAAATCTTTTTATCAATTAAGGTAAATAATAACACTTTAAAGATGTTTTATCAAATAACATTTTTTTTTTGTTTTTAAATAAAAATTTTAAATAAAAATTATATAAATTTGAAGTGTTATAAGGACTTTTCAAAATTAGTAAAAATCCATTTCCACTTTCTGGTTGGCTGTGTACAGTGTAAATCTGCGTGAACCTACGCGAGAGACTGAACAAGAAATTAGTTATACAACGATATAGACAAACCGTTAAAATTATTGTGGAAAATTTTGATTTCATTCCTTATTTAATTTCAATCCTGTTTGAATGAACCAAATCTGACAGCTGCGACAATATTTTCAACCATCAATATATCAATACATCCCCACAATTACAAATACAATTTATTTTTTTTTTTTTAATGCAAGTTTCAAGGATAAATTCACTTTATAATGAATTTTAAGATGAGCCTTGAAAAACTTTTGAAGAAATTTTTCTTTTATCTTTAATCTACAAGACCTGAAGTATGTGCAATTGGTCTAAGGGCCTTGAAGGGCCTTAAAATTGATATTTGTGTTTGACAAACGTTCCTTACAATTTGAAAATACGAGGAATAAAGCTTCAGAACTAAATTTTGTTCAGAAACTAAATTTTTCAATTATTTAAAAACTTTTCGGTCTCATAAATTTCTGTTAGATATTTTGAATAGTATTTAAGCCAATAAATAGGAAAAAGAAATCCAAAAAGTTATGTCTGGTCAACTCTTTCAATTTAAACACTTGAAATTTCGATATCCTTTACCATTGGGTGGACGTGGAGGATTTTTTGAAAGTTTTGCACTGATATCGTAGAACGAGCTGAGTAACGAGTGAAAAACCCTCATTTTATTTGGATTCCAAAACAGAGGTGTTCTCAATATATGTTGCCCTGTAGGCGTGTCCTTAGATCGATTTTGGGTGAGTTTCAATGTCGAGATAAATGTAACAACTTTGAAGGTTTTTGCCAGATTTGAAGGCGATATTTAAATCTTTTCAATCGGGAACGCAATCGGTTCTCTTCCTACGCAGCTTCTTATCGAATATTTCAAACGTTTCGATAAAACTAATATACCGCTAACTTTCAGCGTCAGATATAAAAATTAGCGTATTTCCGTCTTTCTGCGGGACTGCGATTTAAAAAAATTTTGCTAAATCCACTGTTATGTTATGTCAATTATTAGAAACTTAATTAATATACAATTATTAGCAGTAAAATTATACGCTTATAACATATATCTATAAATCACTCGATTATAATATCAATGTCTGCGGAAACTGTTAAGTTAATGCTTAATAAACGATCGATTTGAAACACGTGCCATTTTATGAATGTTTACGAATGTTTATAACACGAAATAAACGTAGAAAAAACTGACATGACTAATGAAAAAAATGTTGATGATAAAAGTGTTTTGTGTTGCATTTCAATAGAAATCGTGAAAAAGACAATCTTTTGAGAATCACTGTCAGACGGATTACAGTGAGAAGAATCGCATTTAAAGTGTAAATTTGATCATTTATTTAGTGATCGAGTTTGAAGAAATGAAAATTAGATTAAAGAAAAAAGAAAAGCCGTTAAGGTATTCGAAAGTGAGTGGGACTTTACGTCTTTGTTAAATATTTTTCAAAGTGGCATAAAAAAAATGGACAAAATGAAATGAAAATTCGCAACTCATTATAGTTTGCAGACCACATAGCTTACAACGTTGTGATCGACCCCCTATACCCCCTATATTCCCCTTATACCCAACTATATCCCCCCTATATCCCCTCTCTATACCCCCTATACCACCCCCATATACCCCCTCTACCCCTTATACCCCATATACCATCCCTCTATACCCCTCTAAACCCCCCACCATATCAAAAGTAAAATATTGCAATTTTCTAATCAAAAATGTTCCTTGATATATAGACCCCTTCCACCCTGCACAACCCACCCTATAGCCCCTATAAACCCCAGCTCCCCCCGTCTATATCCCCTTTACCACCTCCTATACTCCCCTTTACCTTCTATATTCCCCCTATACCCCCCAAAACCCCTTTACATTCCTATACCATTGTATCACTTTACCTCCCCTATACCCCTATATCCTCTATACCCCCTCCTACACCCCCCAATATCCCCCTTACACACTCCACCAAATTCCCCTCCCCCATATAGCCCTATACACCCTATACGCCTCCCTATACTCCCCTCTATACTCCCACCTATACCCCATATACCCACTCTACACCCCCGCCCCCGCCTCCCACGAAAAGTAAAATATTGAAATTTTCTAATCAAAAATGATCCTTGATATATAGGTTTACCCCCCTATACCACCATGTACACCCCACCCTATACTTCCTATGCCCCCTATGCCTCCTATACCCCCCATCAAGAGCAAAATATTGAAATTTTCTAATCAAAAATGATCCTTGATATATAGACTTAGAAATTTAAAAATGTTCCCTTTTCGTTTTGTACGCCTATAATGTTCTCGTTCCTAAAGTAGGGCATGAAATCGGTAACTTCAATTCGATTAAAAAGGCGAAAGTTGTTTTTCTCAAAATATTATTCTATTATTCTTCTTCTCAATCCCTATGGTACTGCCTTCGCTTAATAGAAGAGATATTCAAACTATAATTATATATTTTTTATTGCAATAAATTATTGTAAATTATATTTTATTTTAATGCTAGAGAAATGTTTAATGGGAAATTAATTAATTTTACAATAGAAATAATTTATTCGTGCACGCTTACCCATAAAAATTATTCGGATTACAAAAAAAAAAAAAAAAACATGAAAAAGCCGATAAAATTAACTTATTATTCCACTTAATTTCCTACACTTAAAGATTTTTATTGTCGCTTTACGCTGATAATCAATAATAATAATGAGGCGCTTATACTGTTTACTGATGCTCACCATTTTAACACCTTGGGCTTCAGGTTTGTATACTAAAGAATATGAAAGTACGACAAAACTACCGAAAGTTTGTACCGCTCATGCTGGTTGTATGATTGGAACGCATATGAAAGGTTATCAGACGGAAAAGTTTGAAGCATTTCTAGGTATACCCTTTGCTTTGCCACCTTTGGGAGAATTACGTTTTAGTGTAAGTTGGATTATTAAGATCCACTTTTTCGTTATTAATTATTTAGTTTTAAAAAAACCTTTCAGAATCCAAAAGCTTTTCCTGCATGGACTGACATATTAAACGCGACAGTTGCTAAAGATGATTGCGTACAGAAGAATTATTTACTACCTGAACCAATAATAACTGGTTCTGAAGATTGCCTGTATTTAAATGTTTATAGGCCGATGGTAAGAACATAATAAAGCCAGTAAGAGTAACGCGTCCATAAAATCTTTGATATCCATCGTCTCGTATCGCATTTACGAGTGACGTATATGCGGTTTAAAGATTGATCTTTGTAAAGCTGCAACATCATGCACTACGAAGCCGAGGTTTGTTCGGAAACGACTAAATTGACTCATAATCTCTAGTTTATGAAATCTCCGATGAATATTTCCTGAACAAATTAAATATTAAATATATATCTTATATTTTATTGACGAGTATGTGTGCAATGCTTTATTGTATTTTTCGAGAAATATGGGCATGAAGTTGTTCTACGATTGTCTCATGTCAACCGTCTATATCATTCGGAATTTGACCACAAAAAACTTATATTTATAACAAAAATGGTTACCATAATTCGCAAATGTCTGGTCAAAGATTTATGAAATTCGTCTGAAACGATGCAGTTTCTTATGATGTCCGATTATTCTCTTTAAAGATAAAGCATTTTTTGCAATAACTAAACGATTGAATATCATTTTAGCAAACTCCGTATGAGAATTTGACGGTCATGGTTTACATTTATGGAGGCGGATGGTTTAGTGGTTCACCTAATCCTTATTTAACTGGTCCTGAATACTTTATGGACAATCAAGACGTTATATTAGTAACTTTTGGCTACAGATTGGGAGCGTTAGGTAAGAAGGAACAATATTTATGTTATTCATTATAAATCGTTTATATGGATTTCAAAGGATTTCTTTCGACAAACGATGCGAACATGCCTGGTAATTTTGGTTTAAAGGATCAATTGTTGGCTTTGAAATGGATACAAAAAAATATAGAGGATTTCGGTGGTAATCCAAAGTCAGTAACTTTATTTGGACAAAGTGTTGGTGCCATATCAGCTCATATGCATATGCTAAGTAAACAATCTGAGGGTCTTTTTCATGCTATTATAGCTATGAGCGGTACTGCCAATGTACCATTTGCCATCACTGATAATCCTTTAGAGCAAGCCAGAAAAACTGCTTTGCTCTGTAATATTAGTAAAGCGTATGAGTTCAGTACCACTAAGTTGGCTAAAGCATTAAGAAACATTAGCGTGACGACTTTATTGAACGCTGGCGACGGTTTAAAATTTTGGCATGTTGATCATTTGACCAATTATCGACCAGTTATTGAATCTAGCAAATGGCCGGAAGCCTTTCTAACTCAACATCCTAAGCATACACTCAATAAGGGCAAATATAAGCCTGTACCAATAATGTTGGGTAATGTACCCAATGAAGGAGCCGTACGTGTAGTGCCCATTATGGAGACTAAGGCTTTAACGAGCTCATTTAATAGAAATTTTATGTTTTTAATGGAAACTTTTTTGGAATTTCCCAAACATTTCAATCGTTCACAATTAAATGAGAAAATGTCATTAATTATTGATGAGTACTTTCACGGTCGAACACAACTGAATGAAAAAACTAATCAAGGATTTTTGGAAGTTAGTAAACAGTCATACACAGAATGATATATATAATATTTTAATTTAATTTGTATCTAATTATCTATATTATAAAAAAAAATTTAGTTAGTTTCGGAACGTGGCTTCCATCATCCATTATATCAAACTATAAAAACATATGTGGAAACTATAGATACCGGAAAATATCCTTTATATTTATATAAATTCAATTACTCAGGTCCTTATACATACGCTAACATTTATAAGGGTGGTAACCCTAGTCGTAATTACGGCGTAGTGCATTGTGATGATTTAATTTATCTCTTCAGAGCGCCTTTGCTGTTTCCTGATTTTGATAAAAATTCAATTGATGCCGAAATTATAAAAGCGATGGTAGGAAATTTTGTGCATTTCGCTAAATATAGGTAAGATATTATTTATTGGTCTAAACATATGAATATATTAAGAAGTATTATACGTTTAAATTCAATAGAAAACCCTTGAATACCGAAAGTTTTGAGATCTGTAATATCAAAACATTTAATCGACGACCGGAAAGCATCTGTGATTATCAACACTTCACTAGTGCAACATCAGGATCATTTATTATAAAGACTGATAATCAATTTAACGTTAGACGAATGAAGCTATGGCAGCAGATTTTGGAAGAATAATTTTTATATATTTTTGTGTGTGAATATTTTTTAAGTATTTTTTATTCATTTTTTATTTATTGTTATAGCATTAGATGTTTCAATAAGAAAGAAATGAAGTTTTCGAAAATGTCTTTTTAAATTGTTACGTGTCAGCCAAACTACATTTTTAAATGATTAACATGACTACCTGTTTATCACTCACGTCATGACACGTTCAAGTGTGGACCAAGAACGTTAGTCACTGTTCTCCAGGCTTTGGATCAATCCTCGCAAGGGGGCGGGCTCCGCAATTCCCGAAGTACCACATTGAACATCTTTCTCTCATCATCTCATTGTTTCTCTTTGGCCAGAGGGTAAACTCAACTCAATTATTAACATCCAGACACAATACTCCCCGAAGGGCCGTACCAAGCGATAAGAGAATAAGGCATTTTTAAAGTTTATTGGCGCGTTACCAACATAATACAATAAGCTTCCTCATTCGGGCAACTGATCCCCGTGGACTTACTGGTTCACTTTAGCACATCTGTACTGCACGGATGTGAACAACAAAACTATCTAATTTTTCTGATTATTATGTAGTTGGAAAGACATCGACACATTTAGTTAACGTTTCCTGTATTCCCAGTTCAACTACTACCTCGATCAGTCGTAGATACACTGCCTGCCCCTCAGTAGTATTATGACCTAAATAGCAGAAAACTATAGAGAAGAGAAGACATCTAAAATAGATATAATACCCGAGCTTCCTTCTACAATTAGAAAAAATAACAGTTGCCCGGGAATTAGTAGTTAAAACCTTAATCTCATTTAGCCGCCATAGAAACCATAACGTTGATAGCTAGGACCTCGTAGAGGTAGAGATTTGTCCGTTTATGTTCTGATGGGCTCCAGATACATAATTTCCCTAGCCAACAGTTAAACTACAATCTTTTCTACTGAGAATGAGTATATAAAAGATTTACAGTAGTTTATAGTTTAATAAAGTGCACAGCCGACAAGGAATATACTGAGAGTACAAATTAGTTCGGTCCGTTTTTTTTGTGATCAAAAATACTTTTATTTCAGAACAAAATGATTGGACAGATTAATTAACTCTTCGTTAAAATGTGAATTTCGCGAGGAGGGGATAACTGAAATGTGCAAGAAACAAAACACTTTTCGGGTGTCGTTTAAAAGTGAAAGCTCCACTCGGCTAGATAGTGAGTAGTCGCGTATTACTCCGAAGGAGTGATATCTGCTAATAACGGTGAGTAGGATAGCATATGTTAGGTTAGTGCCGCTGAAGCTTTCTGTGCGAGTTTTGCTGTATAGAGTAGAATCTCGTCATACTGAATACTCATGATATCAGAGTTTTAACATACTGCGCGCTACTTTTTGTTCTAATTGTGTCAGTTGCTGTTGATAGCATTTTCTACTGATGGAGTCATTTGGTTTATACCGAAAATGGGTAAAGGACGGTTGGGCACTTTTAATGGGTCTTTCGGAATGTATTCTTTTAAATGGAAATAAAGTATAGTATTTGTGATATTACTCATTACAAAAATAAATTAAGAATTGTATGAAGCGAACTGATGTAGAGTAATTCTTTGGTATTTAACTTTGTTATATAAAAAACATTTTTTTACCATTTTGTTGAAATTAAATATATATATTAATTATATATTAGATGATGGTATATATTTTCACTTTTTGTTGCTTTCAATAATAGCGTGAAAAGGCATGAGCGAAAATTACATTTGTATTTTTTCTCTTCCCCTTCCTTTTTTCAATTCTTTAAAACAGTTCATTACCTTTCTCGTTTTAGAAAAAAAATCCATTGAATATCTGAAATGGCCCATGGGGGGATCGAACCCGCGACCTTCGCGTTATTAGCACGACGCTCTAACCAACTGAGCTAATGGGCCGCATGCTGTTGTTTGGTTTAAAGGCAATATGAAGTCATAATGGATTATATAATATTAAAAAATAATGGAATGGATATATCCAATAATTATAGTCGACACTCTTCCTGTATTTTGATAATAAATAGTTCATTTTCTTTATTGTTTTATTATAAATAGTAACAAAAAACCAAAAGCAAATGGAAGCCCACATTACTAGTGGCCCATGGGGGGATCGAACCCGCGACCTTCGCGTTATTAGCACGACGCTCTAACCAACTGAGCTAATGGGCCGTGTTCTCAGCGGTTGATATTTTCCAAATACAAACTGAAAGCGAACGCGAATATTTGTAAAAAATAAAAATGAACATCTATTAAACAATACAATGAGAATTTTTATTGTCAATGGAATTGTTAATGAAATTAAGATAGAGACACTAGAGTAAGTATAACAAATACAGGTGAAAACGAAGAATACGTGTTTGTTTTCTTTCCAGATATAAGCATACAATCTTCGTTGGATTTTTTTATACAATCGTCTCCAACCAGTCTAATGGAGTAATGTTTTCAAATATTTGTTTTATGTTTATAGAAAAATTAAATATTGAATAAGTTTGTGTGATGACATTTTTATTTAAAACTACTTTGAGAAAAGATGTTGTTAAAAAGTGTTTTGTTACTAAATTTTTCACTTGTGTGGTAAAAACTATTCGCAATGCAAGCAGTAATCAATTCTGATGTTTTTCGGTACGAGTTGTTTTTTTTTACTTTATTTCTTTGTTAATTTGTTTTTTACGAAGACAATTTTTAAATTAAAATCTGCCCGGTTAGTAAAAGCATAACGTAAGTTGTTGCATATTATAGAAATAATAAACTTTTAATATAAGCGACAAAGTAAAATAATAATAAAGTAAGTAAACTAAAATCTATAAAAAGCAAAAAAGTTTTGTTTATAAGCACAAAATTACTCTGACCTGTTAAGGTCATAGAAGAGGAACACACATATCTCTGCAATTCGAATCAAGTAACGATATAAGCTTCTTTATTCCACAATTTCAGTAAATCATTCGGATAATTATTGTCAATGACTTGTAAAGAGTCTTACTATCTACATCTTATGCTATCGTGTCTATATAATCTATAATTATTAATTCGATTTATAATTACGGCAAACCTTAAAAGTTTAACTATCGCTGTGATCTTTCTGTTTAATCAATATTTTGGAAATCAAATATTACCATTTGTCGGCTTCTCAATAATTATATAGATAGGCTTCTCAATAATAATATAGACGGCTATAATCGGAAAGTAAGATCAGGTACTTCATGTCTACCTTCATATCATTGGCATTGCCAATCGGTATTATTTACATTCCAAATCAGTTGTTTCGACTTCGAATGTGGTGATTCCGATTCAATAATGTAATAGTAAGCTTACGGGTACGAAATTCTAAATTGATTACGAATATATCTAAGACTGTTGACACAATGAAGCTGCGCTGATATTCCAATGCTTTGGCGCTTCAATGCTTCATTGCGTTCGGAATTTGTGGAACTATAAGAGCAGGTTCATTCCGTCAATAGTCTAATTATGAGTAGTTAAAACTACAGATGGTAAAAAAGAAGTTAATCTAATAAGCGAAATAAACTAATAGACGCAAGGCAGAGCATTCCGGAAGAAAAGTTTTAAATGGTATGAAAGAAAATTTTTTTTAAGAGTTTTTATTTTTTAAAAATTGTTAATAAATTAAAAAGTAAATTAATTTTTTATTCAATATCCATTGCGTCCACTCGAGAACGTACGCGATTTTTTCGTTTATTCTTTTTAGATTTCGGTGGTAGAAAGCTCTCCAAAAATTCGATTGTATTACGTATAGTATCGGCACTGACATTCCCTATGTGATCGCGATCAAAAAATATCACAGGCGCTGATTCAGTCGCCTGTAAATTTGCACATTCACACTGCCTTTTCGGCGAGACCGTAATAACTTCCAATCTTTCCGCTGCTGGGGTGGTAGTAGCTAGAAGAGAAAGTTTGAAAAACCAAATGAATATAACAAATTTTTATTAAAATATGCCGTAAATCATGAAATGTTGCAATTACGTAATATTTTCCATAGGAATAAAAGGACAATTGATCCCTAGTTTTCAAAAAATATAGTTTAAGAATTTTTATTCTCTCCTTAATTGTGAATAAAATATTATCTTGCATTTAGCGAAAGATGAAAATGAAACATTCTTTTTATTCGCTTATCGCGGTGATGCCAAATGTATACGAAACTATTCTCAATTTTGTCCTGATGGAAAATCTTACGTATTATACTTAAATATTTCATGATTGAGATATAAACCCTTGCACTTTAGATAAAATTGTATGGATGATATGAGCAAATATGTAACTTGTGATGATTAGCCAACAACAGATGAATGTTTCAATCGAGTGAAGATCTTCGAAGCAATCAATATGAAATCGAGAAAACCGTAATTATAAAATTTCTATACATTATATTTAATACTTCTAAGCGGGCTTATTAATTTCATTGTTACTAAAGCAAAAAAATATTCTTTCTGAAAAGCCATTAATTTGGTATTAAGTCAAATTTTTTGATCGAGCAACATTTATATCGAAATTTGCAATTTGGCGAGTTTTTGTTCGCACAATATAAGCGCGACTTCATTATGTGTACAGCCTTAAACAGGATTAATTTTTAAACATCCTTTTGGTTTCATTTTACAAACAAGTCGATATCCAAACTCACTACGTACGTATTTTCTCTTTTACTTTTTACGGCTTCCGTAACTCCCTAACAACTCTTTTCTCCTAAAATGCTTCGAGACAACAAATTGAGCAAAAGAGTTTCATCAAAATATCTCTTTCATACATCTCTGCTTTAGTTATTAATATCACAAAATTCACCTTAACGTACGTGATAGACTCACTCCCATTCAAGGAGGTAGAAAATATCAAATTCTCGATTTTATATTTTTTTTTACAAAACTCATTTTTAATCGCTAACATAGTCTGTTTCATATAATCGGTAACAAAAGTAGATTAAGGCTTTTCTAACACTTTTTGAGATTTTTTTTATAGAACTATTTGCGCAAATTCCCAAAAATACACTTGAGTTTCCATAATGACTTCATTCATTACACGTTCCAAATCCTGGATTGTGCTTTTGAGATTGAGACAGACAATCAATGGTAACTATAGGCGAAATCTGGAGAATAGGTTGGGTCTGTCGGGAATTCGAACAGTTTTCCACTGTCATCTTGAGACTTGTGAGTAAATGTTGTAACCATTTGAAAAACAGCTTTCTTCTACGTAAATTTTCATGCAGAATGGTGAATAAATTGTATTTTGATGTCTCTTTAGGATGTTAACTACCTCTAGCAAGATTATTTTTCGATTATCGAGAATACTTTTTAATAGTTTTTTGAAAGTATAGGATGTAACCATCTTTTTCGCTCGTCAATTAGTTTCACAATCATTGGGTTCAGCCGTCACTTAAAACTGCAAATCATAGACAAATTGTTTTAGTCGGTGGAGAAGAGAAGAAGAATTGTTATAAAACTTTTCAAATTAATACTGAGTTTCAATCAATATTTTTCGTCATCAAAATGTAACATTTGATAACATTTTCCAGTGTTTTGAAAATAACATTAATAAAGTCGCTATGAGTTGCAAACAAATAATCGAAATCACATGAAATTTTAGTAAAAATTAAATAGATGTTACTTATGGACGATGTCTATAATTTGGTCCCGGTAATTATTGATCATCCATCTATGTTAATCGTTCATACATACATATAATAATTAGTCCTAATACAGTATTTAGTAAAACATAGAATATCGACTAACATATCTAAATGGAATAAAAAAAAAAACCATATAATTGGGTTCACAACAATTTCAACAGAACCTCGCACCGAGGGATGCATAAAAGCTTAAACCTACCTAGTGTACTACATTGAAAGTTAAACACTTTTATTCATCTTACTCAAAAAATGTAAAAATCATGCTATTTAGCTTTTTAGTTTAGCTGCTAATAGGAAGAACATTTCAAGAAATCGATCGATTGGGGCCCTTTGTCAATGGCAGCAGTATATGAGAGAGCTTCTAATGTTTCTATCAACTGTGAAGATAATATTTTCATTTATGCGGCCAAAAGAATATTTACCCCAAACGTTACAGACAAATTTGATGCTGATCATGAATGTAAGTATATTGTGGGGTCTCTGAAGTTTCCTTCTGGGCATTACAAATAAAATGACAAAATGAATATGCCCCTCACCCTCGATGATGGGTATAAAAAGGTTTTATTAGAGAAAAAAACCAAAAAAAAAAAAAAAAAAAAAAACTGATTTAAACTTACTATTTGGACGAAAGCATTCCTTGATTTGTATCCATTTTTGACAGAATTGTTTAATGTATGAATCATTTTGACTGAATAGATTTCTAGCAGCCACGTCAACGCGATTTTGCATGAATGGTGGTATAAATGGCCATTTTCCTCTGGCGGCAAAAAAACAAATGATATCTAAGCTCATGACGATGTGATGAACGATGATAATATTATGACGATGACGTTAACAATAATCATTATGAGTAATGAAAAAATATATGAAAGAGAGAAAGAATGTGGAATGGAAGTATGAAATACTTGCGAATATATGTTTAAGGCTTAAGTTAATACTCACAAGGAATCTTAAATATATGAAAAAAACTACGATTCATTTCCAAATTTTTTGTTGCAAGTATACCAGCAATTTTGTTTTTTGTATGTAATGGAGAAATTTCTTTTGATTTACGATAACTTTCGACATTCGGTGGTAAACCAAAGGGAATTTCCTCAATCCGAACACTTTTCATATAGGCTTCCGTATAAAATAACTCATCGATAAACAGCAAGATAAAAATTGGTATCGTATACCGTAAAATTTTATCCTTTAATTTCATTATTTGTTTTTCTTTTCTTATTATTAAAAATTTTTTTTTTTTTATTTTATTTCTTTTAACGAATATTTTGTCGAACGAACGGTGGTGACGTTTGAAAGTATAATGGAAAACTAAAAGCATAAAATCGAAGAATCGTATCCTTTATGTGTTTTGCATGACATTAAATATTGCATGACTATTAGAGTTTTCTAAAATTATTTTTTTTTTTTTTTTTTTAAGAATAAGCTCGCGATTTTAACAATTAATTACAGATACGTGGCTTCTATTTGCATTGCATTACATATTTCTGTATGTAATAGTTGTACTAGAAGTATATTAAGTAAACCTGTAAAACGACCCTGTTTGATGTTCCAGCACTTAGAGGAACATGTTTAATGCATATAAGAAACATTGACCTGCTTTTATGCTGCATTAAACGGAAAATTGTGTATGTTTAAGGTTTTTTTTTTTTTTTGTATTATGGCAGCATTAATTAATTTGTTATTAATTAATCCTGTCGTTTTGTTTTTGCTTTTTAGGACTAGGAAAGTATATAAATTTTTAAACTTACATTTCCTCTCTTGGCTTTAAATTTTACATTTTATATAATTTTGTCTTAACAGATCACTTTAAAGTTGAAGATGATCTTAATTCAGTCTGAAAACGTAAATTTAATCATATTCGTCTGATACTCATTTTCCTCAGGCCGAAAAGCAGAAAATGTCTAAAAAATTATATTTCATCCTCGGAATCGTTCGGAATCATTGTCTGTCTAAGTCCGAAGTCTGAGTTCTTTCGGTTTTGTGCAGTGTTCTATCTTGTCTTCTATTCTAACTTCCTAAACATTGGTAAAGGAAAACAGACGATTTCCAGTTTGAAATAAGAAATAGTTTTCCGTTTTATTTAAACTTCCAGCTCCATTTCAAATTATTTCTATACCATTCCATTATTATTATTATAAAATAAGAATCGATTCAATCAGTTCGTGTCATTATTAAACCTCATCACTACAATTTAATGTATCGGACATTCATAAGTATTACCAATTCTCGGATTATAATGGATAAGAAATCTGAAATCACGTCTGTACTGTCATGATCGTTACCAACCAAAAGAGAAAGGGGAAGAGCTCTTCTCTTCTCTCTTTAACTTATTTCTGATAAGATTGGCGTTGCCAATCAGTAGGATTCTTATTCGAAGACAGCTGTGATTACAATAAAAGAGAAGAGAGAGTCTTCTTTTTTTTCCCTCCTTAACTTATTTAGGGTAAGATTGGCGTTACCACTGGGTAGAATTCAAAGTCAGCTGTGATAACTTCGAATAAGAATATCCCCTACATCTCGATTGTTCAGAAGTGTATATGATTTCTCAGGAAAATTGATCTTTAAATGCTCTGTTAAAAGTTAAATAAAAATAGTTTCTTTATATTTTAATAATTATATGTTATTCCATTCAGCTTTAGGTTTTTAATTTATTATAAGCCATTAGGAAAATAAAAAACAAAAAGTTTGAGGATCACTTTCTAAAGATAAATTAGCCGATAGATCTTTAAATCCTTTCAAAATGTGTGATTGAGATCTTTTATATCCACACATACAGAACAAAACCAAAAATTAATTAATTACAGTTTTAGAGTGCTTCCATGGCTTCAATTTCAAAGCTGCCTAAATATAGGCAATAAATTTCTTTTTCAAGATCTCGAAAATTCTTCATAAACACAGTCAGAATTACTTACCTACTCTCTAAACAGAAGTTGAATACCTCCACTCATTACTATCAATACGTTATACACGAGTAAAATAATTATAATTTCATTAACAGAATAGAATGTAGAGAATGTAGAACACTTGATCGTTCATTAAACAGATGTTTGCGACAACACCTACATGAACGAGCCTGTCGAACAAAAGGTAAGTGGAAGTTAAAACTGTGTATATAATTTTTTGTCTTATTCTTTTCTATTCTCCTTAGAACGATCCCAAAGCATCATTATCAGAAATCGCATNAATAACGGTTTACTATTTACCCTGATCAGTTCTCACGTGTATATTTTAGCAGCTTTTCGAGTTTTATGAATTACAATTATTTTTATATAGTTTTTTTTAATGCAACATCATAATGATACATATAAAAAATAAATAACAAATTTATAATAGAATGCGGGAAAAGGCGAAAACGAGACATTTCTTAAACAAATATTCGATAGAGTCTTCGCATCCATGCTATTGATAAGTTACTTAAGCAATACCTCTAGAAATTTTTTCTTTTTGAATTTGTTTTTCATTTATTTATCATTATTCAAGGCCAAGATGATCTGCAAGAACTTAAACCAACTCTTCAACTCTTTCGTACTTGTACGAAGAGTTTGCGATTGAATATCCAAATGTGATTAAATCTATTCAATTTGCGAAATATATTCGCTTTTTTTCCTAGAACCGATTTATGGCAATTATTGCAGTCTTAAGGTAGCAAACTTAATATAAGATATATAACGGGTTGGCAACTAAATAACTGACGATTTCACATATAGATGTTTCTCACTCCAATTTCTATGATATCCTTAAATGTTATGATCTTTTTCNTTTATTTCCAAAGCACTTAAACCGTTTTTAAATACTTATCTTATTGAGCTAATTCACTCCGATAGTCAAAAATTAATATTCTGCTGTTTACATTATCTTTTTTTCGATCCGTTTTTAAAACGAATCATAACTGGAGACAAAAAGTGGATCGTTTACAACAATGTCAATCGAAAACGATCGTGGTGCATCCCTAATGAGTCATCGCAAACCACTTCAAAGGCACATATTCAACAAAAGAAGATTTTGCTGTCAATTTAGTGGGATTGGAAAGGTCCGGTGTATTCTGAGTTGCTTCCAATGAATCAAACCATTAATTCGAAGCTCTATTGTCGGCAATTGGACAAATTGAATGCAGCGGTCAAGGAAAAGAGACTAGAATTGGTCAATCGTTAAGGTGTCATTTTCCACCTGGACAATGTTAGGCCGCACACTTCTTTGGCCACTCGGCGAAAATTGATGGATCTTGGTAGGGGATTGATTAGTACACCCACCGTATAGTCCTGATCTTGCGCCATAGGATTACCACTTATTTCTATCCCTGTGCTAAAACTTTCAACGATGATGACGCTATAAAATCTCACTTAATTCAGTTTTTGGACGAAAAGGATCAGACTTTCTAAGCAATTGGAATTTTCAAGTTGTTATTGAAAAAAAGGAAAGTAGATTATATATTAAACTTCATTCCAAGCAAAAAAACAACCTTTTATTTTATTGAAGAAATCGGCAATTACTTAGTTGCCAACCCAATATAAGTCTGCGATGATTTGTTAAAAAATTAAAGTTTTTGAGAAACCAACCATGAAATGAAATAAAGTTTGCAAACATTTTGAATGACGTAGCATTTAATGTTGTTGTATTTTTCTTTCAATTTTCCATTACTTAATAAAAATCTTTCTTCGAAATCGTGTGTGTGGATGATAATTGTTATAATAAAAAAAAAACAACAATCAAAACACATTAAATATTTCGTGGCCAATAGGTTATAAAGTTTTAAAAAGTGAAGAAAATTTTGTAGATATATTCTATAGAGCGTTTATAATACGGTCCGATTGTGCATCTTCCACTGCAACCAATCATATCTGCTACTAATTCGCGGTGTAATTAGAGAAAAATTTTATTTGCGCTAATGCAAAGTAACCGCATGTGTAAGCAGACACAACACTTTTACGCTTTACTTTGTTTAATAAGATCAATCGCACAATAGGTGATGCCCCCCTTATATGCATGCAATACGGTGATAATCAAAAATAAGTGACGAGAGAGCGAAAACAGTGGATGCAGGCCTATCGGCTGACTATTACGCCTTTACCGGTGAGCTAAGACTAAACAATCAGCCGTTGAACCCGGATAAGCCGATTTGGTAGTCGTGCTTCTTAACAACATGGCTACGCGCGATGAGAAGTTCCTTAATAATCACGATCACGATCACGATCATAAAATATCATGCTATCCCTCTATTTTTAGGATAAAATGAAAATAAAATGTTTCAAGAAAACTTCGCAATAAGTCATACAATGAACAAAAGTAAACAATTTTAGCCAAGAGTGTTTTCTCTCTATATATTTCGTTGGATATTAAGAATAATGCAAAGATCTGACGTAAATAAAATTTTTCATTTGCAGTTTTTATTAATTCAAAATAAATCTATTTTCCACACAACTTTTTTTTTTTTACTACATATTTTGAAAATGTTTTTATGAAATTTATTTATAAGAAATATGACGCATTTACTCTTTCAGCAAACAATCAACATTTAGAAGCTTTAAACGGTATATACAATGAAGCTTTATTGTGGTGAAGTATACATCTGTACAGATTGCCTGGTATTCAAGGTAAATTTTATTTACATAAATAAAAATCTTTTAAGAGCTTACAGTGCTATAAATGCATTTCTGGCGTTTCAATGAAGGGAAGACATTTTTTCATACGACTTAATTTAAATAGATTCAATTATTTTTCTCATTCTTTAAGAATTCATAAACTATTGAAAAATCTTTAGAACCGTAACCGTGAGATTTGAGGGTGCGATACATTTGATGAGCCATTGCACCCATTGGTATGGGTGTATTTGAGGCAGTAGCTACACCAGATGCTAAGCCTAAATCTTTGGTTATTAAATCGGTAGAAAAACCACCAGCATAATTCTTGTTAGCAGGTGCACCAGGTGTAACACCGGGTACTGGATTATATACTTCGGAAGACCAACAGCGACCTGTGGAAGAGTTAACGATGTCAGAGAATGTCTTTGGATCTAGACCAAGACGCATCGCTAAATTCATGGCCTCAGAAACACCGATCATAGATATGCCCAGAAGCATGTTGTTACACAATTTAGCTGCTTGACCCATACCATAGCCGCCACAATGTGTAATACGTTTACCCATGCCTTCTAAAACACCTTTAACGCAGTTGTACTCGTCCTCGGTACCACCCACCATAAAAGTTAAAGTAGCATTTTCAGCACCTGGAACTCCGCCAGAAACTGGTGCATCGACAAAGCGTGCTCCTTTACTTTTAACTAATTTTTGTACTTGTTTAGCTACATTGGGATCAATAGTCGATGAATCAATAAATATGGTGTCCTTATTAACTCCACTAGCAGTCATTTCTTCATAAGTATTCCAGACAATGTCATTGTTTGGTAACATAGTAACAACAAATTCTGAATTGCCGGCCAAATCAGTCGTCTTATCGTATACTTTAGCACCTAACGCTTTCATTTTATCGCTGGCCGATTTCGAAACATCGAAAACATGTAATTTATGGCCTCGTTTCATTAAATTTGAGGCCATAGGTCCACCCATATTACCTAGTCCAATGAAACCAATGTTTTTCGAATCCACTTTCGTAGACATGGAACGTGCCGCCGTTAGACCGGTAACATTAAAGCGAGGCATTAAACATATCACGCGTAAAGACATTTTTGTAACTTATTTTATTTTAAAGTTTACCAAGAAGAACACAAAAAAAAAATTATATAATTTAAAGTTCTGATGAAAGCTAAAAGCAAAAGAAAAAAAAAACCACTAATTTAAGCAAATGTGAAAAAAAAAGAAAATATTCAATCAGAATATTTTACTCTCACCTTATATATACGATGAACACGATCGCTAATGTTGACTGCTGAAAGCACACTAAATGTGAGAGTCAAACGTTATAACATACAATTCAATGCATATGTATATACGGATATGTGAAAGCATGCACTTGAGAGAATTTTTCACGGTTAGGAAATAATTATCTGATAAAGAAAAACAATTTAAAAAAAACACACCATTCTCTCTATCTCTCTTCCGACGAAGTCAATGCGTGCAAAAAAAAAAAAAAAGTAAAATCAGTTCACAACCGGTTAGAACTCATATCAATCATTCAGATCACCTCATGTGTTCATAGATGTGTCTTCTATAAACACGTCATTAAATTCATATCATATTTAAAAAATTTATTTAAATTTTCTGTTAAAAGGAGGTGTGTTATTAATTCTAACATACATGTTATGTTAATAACAGAAGCCGAGAGCATTGTGGTGAATATTAATAATAATTTTAAATGAGCGAAAGAGAATTGATACTCTCTCGAATAGCTTTTAAATGAAAATCTTTTTTTTTTTTATTCTATATTTACCTTCATATAAATGCTGAATTTATTTTGTGTGGTAAAGTTTATCATGATAGATAAGTGTTTTTTTATAGCTTTTCAAGCTAATTTGCGAGCACACTGGTTGACCCAATAGGAAATTGGATGCTTTATATTATATTAGTTTGGGGAAAAAGAAATCCATCCAATCTTATATGAACTTCAGGACTTTATTTAACATTTCGAATTGGAAAATAATGGATTTCTTTTTCCCCAAACTAATAATATGTTTTCTAATTCACTGCATATCGAATCTGATGTAGGAAAAAAGTTTTGAGCTTGGGCTCGAAATAATTTTTTAATATACTTTTCTATAGTTTACATCATAAAATGGACATTTATATATAATTAATTTTTTTTCATAAAGTCAAGATTTAAAATAAACGCAATATGCCTTAGCCTCTTAGGTTATTGTAAAACCTCAAAGCGATTTGCATTTTTTTTTTTTTT